>JASDQU010503486.1:7564-51552 GCA_032191745.1 Picea mariana | reverse complement strand
ATATATTTTTATTGACGATTTATATATATATTTCTATTAATGATTTTTCTTTTTTATTAATCCAACAAAATTTCTGGAAGAATGTGCAGGGGAATCATCTTTTCAATAACTTTTTTATAATTATATTTTTTTATCTGCAACGGAGTATTTTTTGTGTGACCAAGGGCCAGATTGTGGTCAAAGACCAGATATGTGGCTAAAAGCCTGATTTGATCAAAAATCAAGAGCAATCAAAGAAACTCTGAATGAAGTATGGTTGGCCAAAAACCGGTTCAGACAAGGTCTGATAAGGACACTGGCCAAAGGCTGCGATCAGAAAAACGAAGTTCTGATACCAAATGAGACGAACAAAGTTCGCTCACACAAGAATTATCCAAAATACTTGGAATATAACAAAGTAATTCATGTAGGACTATAAATAATATATGAATAGATAAGATATGATAAGATAGATGATTACAATTGAGAATGAGGGCTCGTTTATATACCCACGCAGGGGTGCCCTTTACCAATAGTCATGTCCTTTGAGACATGACCTTTCATTATTAATAATTATTATTTATTAACTATTATTATGTTATGAATATCTATTTATGTATATTTATGTTCATAACATTGGGCCTCAATTTCTACTACTTTCATGGGGAAGAGGCGATAGGTTGGGGTGATAGGTAGTGAGGAGCCCAGGATAAGATCAATGGAGTGTTGGATGGAATGTGTAAGAGAGAGGCCATGCGGTTCCACAAACACACTGGTATAAAAGGTTAACAAGGGTTGCATACTAGGTAGTGTGGGTGGAGAAGTATTGTCCTCCTTGATCAGGTGAATTACACAAAGGGTTGGGCTCTTGCTAGTGGTGAATTGTTTGACAATAGTGTTGTCGGATATAAGATGGGGTGAATATGAAGTGGAGGGTGGTGCCACGATTAGGAATTTGTATTGCTTTCTATCTATGGTGAGGATACGTGTTATTTTTTCCATTATATTGTGCTTCTCAATTGTATTTATAGGGACTGTTGTCGCCTTATACACACCTGAGAGACGTGGAAGAAATCTTCAATCCACTCGGTGTGTCCTTGGGGGCAAGTGAGAGTTAAGGTGTTGTCACCTAATCCTCAACTCCTCCGTCTAGGCTAACTCCTAGCGAAGCCAAGGGGGGTAGTCCCTAACAAAATACTAAGGCTTGAACTAAGCTAAGTACAAGAAATAAATCTAGGAGTTTATTATTCTTTTCAACAATCAACCATAAACTGATAAAACATAAACCAATTATTTACCACGATATAACATCAAGCATGTACTTGCATAAAATGATACTCAGATACAGTTGTTAGATGCAAGTAAAATTTAAAATGCTTCAAATAAATAACAAAAAAATAAAGTGAAGCATATGGCTTTGCTGAATGTAAATATTAGACCAGTGCCTTAAAGGTAATCGTGGGCAATGTAGTTCGTGTGTTTTATTATGATAAATTGATGTTGAGTTAATGAGATTGTTTGGCCTCCTTATGAATCATTCTCCAATCTAAAACTTGCCGACTGGGTATGCCGCAGGTCCAACGAGGCGAGTTACCCCTTGACTTGACACACTCTACCCAGGGTAGAGGTCTTAGACGAACAATACCACTTAGAGATTGTCCTAATTAATCTATCACCACTGACCAGCTCATCGTGTATGAACTTACTTCCAGCAGATCGAGACTAGCTCGCAATTGGAAGGGTTAGGAACCGCACTAAGAGCTGAGGGGAAATGTTTATTTTAAACTGAAAATAAAGTACTGAAATTGAAATGTTATACTAATTACTAATCCACACTGACCAAGGCTCTTGCGAGGAGCTGAGGGGATGGTTTATTTGCCAACTTTGAAATTGCAAGAAATAAAGCTAACTAGCAATTTAAAGATTATTTGATTTTGCAGAAAGGAAAATCTAACTAAGTTGATTTAACTTTATTGTCTATGTGAGATTGCAGTACTTTGTGGTAAATTGAAAGATTACTTTTATAGCTTTATCCTTGGTTGTGAAAATTGAATCTAAGTTAAAATTGCAAAAATTGAGACAATCACCAAAACACCGTTCCCCTAGGGGGAATGAAGAGTGGGAGCTTGTAGCCCCACTGATTTTATTAAAGAAATTACACAACTCTTTATGGGAGTGACTTGTGACCATTCATTAGGGGGGTCACAAGTCTTTACAATGTTTTACAAATGTTTATTGAAGAAAAGGGGTGCCCCCGGGGGTCCCAGATGCTCCAAATCCACCCAAAACGGACATAACTTCCTCTTATCTGTTCGCAAACCTGCACAAAACAACAAACAAACAAGGATAAAAGATGCCCAAAAACACTTTGGAAGTGTCTTGAGTTATTAGTAGGAAAGCTCCAAAATTGACTAAGTAAACTAGTGTAAAAATTGAGCAAAATGAACTAAGAAGAGAAAGCTAAAGAGCTTGTCTCCTTAGGGTCTTTTTCTGCTGTTTTAAAACAGCAATATAAAGGCACTCTAACTGCCGAATATGAAATTAAAAGATCTTTGAAACAACTCAACTTTCAACCTTTAATAATTTAGAAGTAAATTACTTGCTAAAAATGACGTTTCTTGAGCTAGATCTAGTTTAAGATGATAAATTGAAACATGAACTCTAGATCTAACCTTTAATTCCACTTACTAACTTAGATAAGAAGGATTTCGAAATCTGATACACATTTAAGATAAAGTAAGCAACTAGTAACCAAAATTTAGATTTTCTTTGAGAAAGAGAGAATGGAGAAAATTGTAGCCTTGGAACCCTTGGGAAATGGAGTCTTTAGATGAGCTAAGGAGGGACCGAGTCTTTAGATCCTTGAAGTTGTGAAGAGACAAGCAAGTTTCATCACCACTCCAAGCTATGAGAACTTGTAAGCTTTAAAATCTTGCAAATAAATTTGTTAACAAAATTGGTATCATCTACACAAGAAACTTGAAGAGTATGCTAGTTAACCAAAACATGCATACACATCAAAGTTTCTAAATATAAATGAACAATAGGACTAACAGCAAGCTAGATAAATCCTATCCTACTAGATGATAGCATCCATTCAAAGGCCAAGATAACAAATCCAAAGAAGAAATTAGACAAATATTACCTCATAGATTAAGCACAAATTGACATCAAGTATCCACACACATGCATAACACACCTTCTTGACCTCCAAAGTCTCTTTATTCCAAATGAAAAGTGTTACAATAGTATACAACTACAAGCAACAATCCCCAAAACTCCAACTAGATTGCAATGGGAGAGTAGCTTGTATAAATAGCAAATGGTGAGGAAACCAAGTGAAGGAGGGCACACCACATGTAGAGGGAGGGCGCACCAAGTGTAAGGAGAAATCAGCCAAGTGTGTGGGAGAGGGCTGCCACCTCTCCCCACACTCCGATAACTCGCCACTTGTGAAGCAAGAGTGAAGTGGAGGAGCGCCACCTTTCAAGAGGTAGGCTGCCCACTCTAGAATGCGCCACCTCTCCAAGAGGGGCGCACTTCCTTTTGAGCACATGCTCATATCTAGCTTACAACTCATCCAATCTACCTCAATCAAATCAATTTTATCTCTCATGACTGCCACCTTGCCTTTTGAGGCTTTATTTGCTCAAAACATGTCCCCACATGTTTCCTTGATTTTTGCTTTTGCTGATTTTTTATGATTTATTTTGACTTTTTTGGGTTTTTTGAGTAAAATTGATTTTTAAGTGATTAAAATCACTAATTTTACTCAACCAAGTGGGTACGTAGGTAATATGGGTGCTCTAGGACCAAAAAAGAGCACCCTCAAGCCATATGAAGTCCCCTAGTACCACTTTTTTAATACAACTTTATTTTTTAATTAAAAATTGCCAAATTGCGACAAATTTTTAATTAACTAAAAAATTAAGAAAAAAATCCTAAAGGGGACTTAACACATTTCCATAAGACTCTAGAAGTATGTTTAGCATGGTAATATACATTAGACACTAGGCTTAGATCCATGCTAAGACCTAACCATGGGTATATACTCCGACTCTAGAGGGATTTAGTGAAAAAACTCATAAATTATAAATTGTCTGAACGGAAAAATATAATAAATAAGTGAAAAAACACTCTAGAGTACAACTCATGCTTAGGACTAGGTGGCTAAGACCTTTTACAAGTTCATCATGCAACATCTCTTATTACAATGTTTTTATGGAAACGTGAAAAAGTTGGTCTTTATTGACCGGCTGAACTTTTGAACTCTGAACTTTGAACATGAAAATGTTCAATCTTTGGCGGCTCGCTGGAAGTTCATCCTAGTGCAACTTGGTGGATAACAGGGACAACCCAAGATAGGGCTGTAAATGTGGGGTGGTGGGGCACTGCAGGATCCACAAGAGCCTACAAAATTAAGTTCTTTTGGGTGGCAATGTCAAAGATTGTAGCCACCAAATGATCTTCAATTTGCAATTTTGGATGAAGAGCAGTTTGTAAGAGGTGGCAGAGTAATAGTGCAACATAAGAACCAAACTAGGATCTAGGAAGGCGGGGTTTTCCATTTAAATGATTTTGGGAGTTATGGTTTGAGGTGCTTCTTGGTGATGATCTGTAAAGAGCATCTTCACTACCAGAGGGCCGTGAAGGGTGCGCCTTTCATTAGAGGAGTAGTTTTAGCTCTTGTGAAAATGGTTTTACTTGCATGAATGTGATGGTGAGTGGAAATTGGTAGGGGAGCACGCTCGCTTGAAAGTGTTGAAAATTTGTTGAAGGTGGTCCCAAAAGGAAGGCTCAGGGTTAATCTTTTGTTTAGCAATTAAAACTCTACGAAACGATTTATCCAAGGTAATCCTTTCAAACATAGCTACTTCTACCTTAGGAGAAGGTAATAAACCATATATAAATTTAACAATAAGTACCTCTTTAGGATGAGGGATCTAACAATGAAGCACAACTCGGAGAAGATCTCAATGATTTGTTGAATTGGTAGTGAGTTGTTGGGGTAGGTGACTTCTACAATAAAGTGACATGATCTTGGATCGCTTGTTCTTGTTGTTGGAGTTGCTAATATTGTGTTTCAACCAACTTTATCAAATTAATTTCCTGAGTCTAATTTGGAGAGGGATCTCTCCTTGGTGCCATTTGGTTTCAATTGAAGAGGTCTAGTGGAGGCTTGTCAAAAACCCTAGTGCACTGGCTTGAGGTGGAGTGGAGGTCATTAGGACCTAAGCTCACTCTCGAGAACAAAAAAAAATTGAAGTGGAGGCAGCAAAGGTGAGAGAGCAACAATATGCTAATCTTTTGTTTAGAGGTCACAATCGATGACTTTGATACCAATTGATATGCCCATGTGCCAAAATAGTAATTAGAATGCAGAAAAGAAAAGAAGAGAAGATTTGTAGAGGAAGATATCTGCCTTTTTCTGTATTAAGCTTAAATAGAAAATGCAAAATGATCAAGATTGATCTCATCAACATGTCCAACTTTATTTAATAATATTAGTAGATACTACTAGAAACTACTTAATGCTTGGCTTTTAATGGTTGACTATGTTAACCTCCTTTTACAAGGCACTCTTGGACACATCACTCCTAGAGTTTCCCCTAACATACAAGGTCAGCGAATCTCCAAAAGTAGAAAGGATGTTGGTAATGCATGTCTGTCCCCTTTCTTGAGACACAGGAAAAGGGAATTGGATGTTTCTCGATGTCAAATAGAAGTAGATCCATGATGCCTTGAAGGATATTGGGGTATTCTAGTAGTAGCACACTTGGAAGAACACCATCTCACTGACTTGTCTTTGTTTGTGTGTGGAATGACAACATCTAAACTGCACATCTAAGAATTTTCTGCCTTGATATCCAGCTCCTATTGGTTAGCTCACTTGGATGCATCATCCAAGTGACACAAAAGTTGCCTGTCTTTTATAATAGGTTATTGAATTTTTTGATGACTAAGGGGCAATATTGCTTTGGCGGGTTATGGAAGCAAGTTCAAATTGTATAACATTGAAAGATCATATTTAATATGTCTTAGAAATCATTTATTAGTCAACAGTGGCTCGTGGGGTTAGTGATAGTGGGTAGTTAATATCAAAGTCAAATGGTTCGAGTTTGTTAATGATGAAATTTGGTTCGAATTTAAATTTCCTCACGAGGTTCAGATAAGATTCGCCATTAAATTTGTCCATATACATATTACAATATGACAAAATTTTCAAAATATATATAAAAATATTCTTTAAAATAACAATACTATACCTAGGACATCATTATACATTACAATGTGGTTCCATCATTATCATTAAACACATACACTATGGCATTCCCATTATTGCCAAAGACAATGTCACATATTTTATCATGATTTATATAAAAACATATATATTAATATTTCTAGACACCAGCCACGACCAGGTCAATGACATGCAGGACAGTGGTGTCTCTTTGCAAGTGAATAAAGTTGTAGCATATGTCCAAGGGGATAACTCTAGGGGTTAAAGGCTATAGACCACCATCTCTGTCATGTCAGGAGCCCAAAGGGAAGTTGGAACATGTGCCATTACCATGCAAATTCGCACACCATTGCACGTCGAGAGGGAGAAAGGCAAGGTCAGGAGGAAAAGAATGTTGAGGTTGTTGCTACCCGGAAGAAAATCACACGTTGGAGGAAATTCATTTAAAAACAGCAAGGATGAACAACAAGAGAACAAACTTCATCTGGAAAACGACGAACCTAGGCAAATTTTATCAAGGGTTTTCAAAAAAGCCAAATATCGAATCTCAACCATTAAAAATGGCGAACCCTATGACTTAGACTAATATAGCCCCCACTCGGGTTCCAATCTATCCAAGTGACATTCTCGTGCTTATAAATGTGTGCTTGCACACATAACAACGATTAGGGCCAGGTGCGAATCCTGGGTGACTTTGATGGAATAGATACCCCCTAATTGTGATTGCTTAGCTGAAAAAAACCAGTTTGAATGATGCTGATGGTTCCCTCATAATGCTAAATCTGGGCGTGTTAGCCTCAGTATAAGCAGAAGCTTAGTTCAAAATAAAATCATTGATTGGTTACAGTGGACCAAAATTCAGTACATTCTATTATCAAGTTTGTCTCATGTGCAATTTAAAAAAATCCTTTCATTGGATTGCTATAAGTAAATAAGGTAACCTTTTGACTCAAGTAACTGGATATTTATTTGGTATTTCTTAGTCTATTAGTTTGCACTGTGCAGTGATCAAACTCTTGAAATTGAAAGTTTCTGACAAATAGGAAAGGATAAACATCAGATGCAGGAGTAATGCATGCATGTTAGGATAATATAGTTCTCTTTAAAATTTATTATGATTGTGTTATTTGGCTTTGTGTCTTTTCTGCGTTTGTTTTGTAGGGTCAAGAGAAGTTGTGATGTGCCATTTTTCATTTTTCAGCTATTATAATAGAGTCAAGGGCCTTCTGATGAGTGTTAGAAATGCATTGAAGTATTCCATACATATTTGCAAAGACACAGATTTATACTTTTGGACACCTGCACGTAACTAAAGCATATATGCATGTGCGTGAATCGTCTCTACATGAATTTATTTATAATATCATTTATGTCTGTACAGATATAATATGTTCAGCAGCTGGTATTAACTGTTTTTTGCTTGGTAATATCTTGGTTTGCAGCTTGGACCCAAAGTGGAGGATGTCAAGCAACCAGTGAAACCTTTAGTTTTTCTTATGAGATTTATTTTGGGGGCAATTGCATCAACATATTTTGTCTTAATCCCAATTTACATGTGGATTAAAGACAAGATAGTCCCAAAAGGTCAGCCGATTTGAAGTTAAGATGCCTACCTGAAATAAGATCAACTAGTCACAGCATGCGTTAGCTACGCCATAAAATGCAAGAGAGTTAAGGGAACAAATTGCCAGAGATGAGAGACTAGCTTCAAGTCGTGCCAGGTTTTTTAAGAAAAAAAGAAGTTTTGAGGAACAACTCATATATTTTTGGTATTTTACTTGGTTCTGGACACCAGACCTGCTCAAGGTTGCAACAGGTTATTCAAATTGAAAAAGTATGATATCTTTCAGTTCATGAATTGAAATTTTAAAATGTCAACAGCACTTTCATGTCTTACGTTATCAATGATGCTTTTAACGCATAAATTCCAATGTGAAGAGATAGAATTGCAGAATTTTACTTCTGCCTTAATTCTGGGTTTGATGTCTTTGCTTCAGTTTTTGACATAGAGGGTAGGCTAATTAACAGGGCCCTTCTCTATTTATATTTTCATCAGCTGCAAATTATTCTTTTAGTCACCACGTTTCCCCCTATATAAGAAGGGTCTGCATGCAAGGCTGTCAGACTCGGTCACCTATGTTGGTGTTTAAACATTTTATTTCTTTATAGAGCACCTGCAAAGTTGTGTTCCAGTTACATCCGTCAAGCAGTAAAAAAGATATTCATGCTAAGTTCATTGTCACAATTCATGGCTTTGGACTGTGTTTGAACTTAAACATCCCAGTTTCCAGATGTTCTTTTTGATCATAGTTTATCCAAGGAGATGCCAATAAGGATCTCGTTCTGGGCCAAGAAGCGGTTGATGGAATCAACAAGTGCAGAGCTACTGTTGTCAACTGGGGTTAGAACAGTGGAAAGGAGCTATTTTTGGTAGAAGGTAGGCTGGGAGTTTGTCACTGTAATAAGTACTTGGGCATTAAAGTTGGCACAACTTTCAGTAGGGAGGGTGGTTAAAGAAAGAGTGGCAACATATAGGGATTTTTCAGCATGATGAGAGTACTTTTTAATTCGCAATGGTTGCCAACATGGTCAAAGGTTTTATGTAATTAATATAATTAGCCTAAATAAGCCTAGTTACCAAGAGCCAAGTGACGACTATTTATAGTAACGCCACTTACATAAATAAGCTACTCTCTGAACATTGTAATATCATTTCCATATCAATTATATATCACCATTTTCACTTCTAAGATTATGTTTACGGGTTTTTATACTTTTTATAGATGCATCGGTTAATGATCCATTTGGTTCATTAGCTTTCAAAGCTGTCATTCATCTAGTCTTCCCCTTAGGAGCAGAAGTGTTGTAGATGCATGAGATGACAGTAAAGAGCCCACTTTAGAGGATAATAGTTAAATGTATGATGTGGATCTTTACTAAGTTAGCAAAGTCTTCTTTTGTTGAAGCAACAATGACATTGAGAGTTGAATGTTTCAGACCACAATATTCAAGGCCAAACAAAGGTTAGCCTTGAACACTTGAATAACAGACCCTTTTAACAAAAAAACCTCATTGCAGGTTGGTGATAGATGGAGTTTGGTCAACATGATAGTTTGGTGGTCAAAGTGCTAAGTTCCCAACTATTGGGAAATCAACAAGTGGACAAACATTAGAACATACACCACAAATAAATAATTCACATAGATGAAGATCAAGACACCAAGATTTATTTGGTAAAACCCTTAAAGAGAGAAATCTCCATGAACCAACAAAAATGTTGTATTATTGCATAAGAAAGAAAGACTTACATCCAATACATCACTCTATTCTTCGTCATTAATAATTGATCCTCCATGATCTTTAAATAGAGATCATGGACCAATAAGGTGATAAGACACAAAGCAAGTGTGGTGAATATCAAGAATATTGGCATTGTTAGATCATCTATATTGCACTAGATAGAATGGTGACGGTTGGATAACTCTAGTACAAAAATACACTAAAGAAATGCCCCAAAAAAACACACACATGATTACTACATTAGACCAAACTGGTCTTAAGCAGCCTCTTAATGGCTAATATGCTAACATGAAAACCTTCTCGCTTTTTAAAGCTATTACTATCTAATGTCCTAACATAAAAGCATTCTTCCTTTTTGAAGGAGGCATAATACCTCCTTTCTTCTCCTCCTGTGATTTTGTAATTCCTTCTTCCTATCCCAAGTTGTTTTTAAGGGCAGGTGTTAGTATATTAGACATTAGGGGGTTGCTTAAGATCAAATTGGTTTAATGTATTAGTCACATGTCCTTTTAATGCTCTTGTGTGCTCTTGTACTTGAGTTGTTCGACAATTACCGTTCATCTTAAATGGTCCATATTTTTGGTATTCATGATACTTGATTTGTCTTATTACTTATTGGTTTATGATCTCTATTTAAAGACCATGGAGGCTCATTTGTCCATGACAATAAGTGGAGTGACATATTGGTTGTAAGCCTTTCTTTCTTCATAAGTGATACAACTTTATTTTGTTTTCTAGATGTTTCCATCTTTGAAGGTTTTAACACGTAAATTTTGGTGTCTTGATCTTTGATATGTGCGAGTTATTTATTTGTGGTGTTTGGTCATGTGGTTTCCTCATTTGATTTCCCCATATCGTTTTAGAGTGCTCGTGAGTTTAACCCGTGTTGTTCAAAAATCGAGGTAGCTTGCGACAACTACAAAGTGTTTTTTTCTCACTTTAAAACTTTTTTCATTATTTCCATGATCATGTTTAGTAGTTGTGTTGATGAGTATTTGAAGAGCTTCAATGCCCTTTCTTTGGATCTCAATAGGATCTATGGAGCCCTTGTTCAACCTTTGAAGCTCTGAGCTAGTAAACATTGTGCATTGTGGAGGAAATCTCACTATTCCATTATGTCTGGTGCAATGCTTTTATTTAGATTTGCCTTTTTTTCATCGAATAAGGCTTTCATTTGCCTCAAACATGAAGATTTTCTCCGAGTGTGTCATGGTATTCTATTTAAAATAGGTAAAGAACCTTGGTTTATTAATGGTTTGAATTAACAATTTTTTATAAGTTTCTTGATATTCGACCATTTATTGGTTTCCCAATGTTTTTATGTTGTTTTGTGGTGAGTTTTGCAATGGAGGTTGGTCATTGTTTCAACCCTATTTGGTTTTGTGGGTTCAAAGGTCCCATTGTGGTTGTAGGTCAAGTTTTGGTGGGAGGCCAAGCCTTTACTTTGCCTTGGCCCATGAGCCATCATTGCTTATCGAATTCATAGCTTGAGCCACCTTGGTAGTGGTTTTTGCTTGCATTGCCCTCTTTTTTAGGCTCCTTTCTTCACATGGTTCCTTTCCTAGTGTAGGTGCACCCTCTTGCTTATTGTGATCATGAAGTTCACGTCTTGGGCAACCTGTCTATGTTAGTTTTTGCTTGGAGCGACATCTTGTGTGGCCCCTTTTCCATTGTTGATAGTGGCACTCCCTCCACTTTGGGAAAGCCCCTTCACGTGGACTCCTGCAACATGCTGGATTTGGGAGCCCCTTTCTCATCGACCTCTAAAATGGAGGCCACACCCACAAGGGCGTTACCTTTCCATCTCTACGAATGAACTAGGACATGCCATGTTAGAGACTTCAATGGATACACTTGCCGCATAGACAACAAGCCAACACCATGTCAACCTAATAGTAGACTCACAAATCCCTTGCCACATGGACATATTTCTTGCCACGTGGACCTTGAGTGACATCATACTACCACATATCACCATTAGCTAATACCACGTTACCCATGTGCCATGTCATCATAACTGCCACATTGGCACTCACCACATTAGCGGTCTACCTAATTGGTAGTGCCACGTCAGCATGCCTAGTGACATTAGTTGCCACATTAGTCATGTAGGACCCCCCTTCGTTTGCATTTCAATTTTTGAATGTGATTTTCAAATAGGGATAACTTTATCATTCCAAATCCGTTTTTGGTGCACTTTTTCTTCCAAAGTGTTTTTTTCATGCTATACACACTTGAGTGATTGTTTTTTAGAGACTTCACTGTTGGGTGTTTTGTTTCTCATTTTTCTCAGGAACCCCCCCATAATCCTTGTTTTTGTAACTTTTGAAGGGTTTATCTTGGTCATCCGCTTTTTGAGTGCCATTTTTTTAAATTACGTTGGGTTTCATGCACTTTGCATTGGTGCACTCAGTTTCTATTTTTATAGCCATTTGAGTTGCATTCTTCATTATGACTAATTTGAGGGTAATCTACTTAGCTTGTTTTGATTATTACTCACTACTATGTTTCAATGTGAAATTCGACATTGATGGTAATAATTGATTTTAACATAGGAAATTCTTGTATATTTTAAAGCTACTTTTTGACCTTGATAAACATTGTAATACTAACATCTCTTTAGAGCATCAATCTCTGTAGGGTGTTGGTAGGACGCTGGAATAACAACTTCTAGATGGCATCATTTTGTAGAGTTGACACAATCAAATTTGTTCAAATTAATTTTGACCATGTCAAACTGGACATCGGTGTATCAATGAATCTATAAAAATGTAAATTCCAAGAGATTGTGATGAGTATGCTCTACTTTCGATGACCATGTTAGATTATTTTAGGATTTGGTGACATATTAAACTTGTTGCTAAATCCATCGACTCTTTTAAGGTAAAATTCATAAATAAATTTTGAATTCTATGTGTGTTAATTATTGAATATATTCTTCTTTTACTAATACATTGGTTGAATTTGTTGTAATAGATAACAATGTCAAATGATGGTTTTTGCGTCCCTGCTATGTTATCACCGCAATATGATGATGGTAAATGTTATTATCCTTGTAAAAATTGCAAAGGAATAAAACGAAGAATTTTTTTAATGATCACAATTAGAAAACATGGTTTACTGTTCGGGTGTTGTGAAGTGGGGCCAAACCAATATCGTTCATTGGTAAGATAATCATTACATGTTTTTATTCTTGTTTTAAAACTTTCCACTGTTTTAAATGCTTAGAGGCCCAATCTAGTATGGGGCAGAAGTTGTCACGTGGGTGATGTCACATGGATGATGTTAGATTTCAAAGATTTTTAAAATTTCTAAAATATAAAGTCGATTCAATTAAAAGTGCAATTAAAAAAGTCACATTGTTCATGGGGATGTTAGATTTTAAAGATTTCTAAAGTTTCTAAAATTTAAAGTAGACTCAATTAAAAGTGCAATTAAAAAAATCACACGCCATTATATATATCATATTTACTATTACTTTATTAAATTTACTATTACTTTAGCATTTACTATTACCATCACCCTATTACTTCTATTACTTTAGTATATTTACTATTACTTTAATATATTTACTATTACTTTAGTATTTACTCAATGAAAAAAGTCATACACTATTATATATATCATATTTAAACTATTACTTTGATAAATTTAAGAGTACTTTATCATTAACTATTACTTTTATTACTTTAGTATTTAGTATTTACTATTTAGAGCTATGAAAAATGATTCAGTGTATTAATTAATTGAAGAAATAATACAAAGTAAATTAACACAATGATAAATGCTTTAAAACAATTACTTGCATTGATTTAATGCAAAACAAATATGCATTCATTTAAGTGATGATACAACGAAAAATGATTTAGCATAATCAAGCAGTTGTATTCAATTTAACATTAATATGACATAAAACAATAGGGTGCATTGATTTAAGTGATAATAGTATGAAAAACAATTTAATGCATTAATTAATTAAAGAAACAATATGAAAAAAATTAATTCTCTATATTGATAATACTATGAAAAATGAAACTAAAAACTATGTACCTTGTTACATCCATATTCCAGGGTTATAACAAATGATTTACATAATCAAGTAGTTGTATTCATTTTAACTATGATACAACACAAAACAATATGGTGCATTGATTTTAGTGATAATGATATAACACAAAACAATAGGATGAACTGATTTCAGTGATAATGATATAACATAAAACAATAGGGTGGGTGCATTGATTTTAGTGATAATACTATGGAAAATGATTCAGTGTATTAATTAATTGAAAAAATGATTCAATGCACATTATATGTGATTTATCTATTAGTATTTGCATATTAAAACAATTATAATATTAAGATATATAGAATGTTAAAAACTTGTTGAGGTGGAGTTGACATGTGTCCCTCTTAAAAGAATAATATAATATTGAGTAAATAAACAACTCTGTGCCGAAAACAATAACATTAAATATTAATTGAAGTATTGCACTGCTCTTTGAGATATTATTGGAGAAAGTTTTAAGGGAACTATCTTAGTTGTGCTCTATGATTTATAACAATTAGTAGCATTGATTTAACACAAAAAAATATGTATTGATTTAAATGGTTATACAATTAAAAATGATTTATCATAATCATTAGTTGTATTCATTTTAACAATGATATAACATAAAACAATAAGGTGCATAGATTTCAGTGATAATGCTATGGAAAATGACTCAGATACGAAGGAAATTAATTCTCTATATTGATTTCAATGATGAGATACAACAAATCATCAAGTGAGATGAATTTAGCGTGAAAACAAATTTCAAAATAGATATTATAAGTTGAAGGTGCTTCCCTAAATATGACCATTTTATAGCAATTTATTGATCTACCTTTCAATTTGTATACTTACGTTTGGGTTGAGTAGATAAGTCTGAAATTTAGCAAGGACCTGCCATAAATTCAATGGAGTGGTCATAATGGAGGCAATAGTTTTGGATTTTCAAATACTTTTTCATAGGATTGAAGCAATAGGGTGCATTGATTTCACTGATAGTCATATAACATAAAACAACAAGGTGTGTTGATTTCAACGATAATACTATGAAAAATAATTTAGCATAATCGAATAGTTGTATTCATTTTAACAATGATGTAACATAAAACAATAGGGTGTATTGATTTCAATGATAATGATATAAAAAATGATTCAATGCATTACTTAATTGATATGAAGAAAATTACTCCTCTATATGAGATACAACAAATCATCAAGTGAAATGAATTTAACAATAACATAGTGAAAACAAATTTCAAAACAAATATTATAAGTTGAAGTCATGTAATTTGTTTGGTTATATGTTATTTATCTATTACTTTTTATATTCCATATTCCTCATGTAACTCATTAACTATACTTTTGATTCATATTCTCTATATTCTCAACAAACTAATGTAATTGAATAAATTTCAAATGATCAAATTAATCTTGGCCATAGAGATATACATATTGTTGTTGATCTACAAAGTTTGTGTGACCGCTCATGACTAGAACCAACATAGATCCATCTTAACCCCATATTTATCAAGCTCCGAGAGGGATAAAATCTCTCGAGGTGAAAACATTTAACCTTTCTTCAAGTTTTGCACTCTAAAAAAGGTTTGCACCTCCAGAGATTTGATCCCTCTCGACGCTTGATAGATCCGGGGTTAAGATGGATCTATGCTCGTATTTGATTATTTGTGATAACAAATACAAGATTTTCTATGCTTAAATTCCCCGAGGTTGCATATTTTAGTAGAAATATTGGTGATCAAACTGATTGAGATGAAGTTGGAGCTATGGAAGAAAATGGTACTGATATAATGCAAATGATGAGATAAATATATTGATCCATGACACCTTTATTCCAATGGATGAGGACATACCCATGGATGATAACTTTGATGATGTTCATGATGTACTTCATTAATAAGGCACATAAACCACTATATGAAGGCTCAAAGACGAGTATACTCTCTACTATTTTGTTGTTGGTAAAATTGATGTTATTGAACAACGTGTCAAGTACCTATCCCACATAGATCCTAAGGGATGCAATATAATTTTCCATATATGAATACATGTTTTTCTATTTTTAGTCATTGTGTAAATGATGCAGTGTTATCAACATTTGGTACAATGTTTTTTTATAAATGTTGTAGATTATTGGATACTACTACTACTACTACTAATAATCTAATTTTTAAGGTCACAACCAAACCAGATACCAAATTGGTGTATGAGACCCCCTTGTTTATGGGACAAGGGACCCCCTCCGCACAACAATTTGACTGCTAAAGTCTATAGAGGGCCCATAAACATTTACTCACCGTGAACTATTTTTGTTATAAACAATAACTATCCTCCTTGGATGTCAATAAAGAGACAACACACAATGTTGGATTGTTCTAGATAATTTTTTACGATAATGATTTCATTATACCATTTCATTTGTCTTGTTTGTTATATAATTTCTTATATATACAAGGAAATAAATGTGTTTTTTCAAATAATTAGAGAAGTATAAAGTTAGAGATGTGGATGTATATATTGACCTTAGAGACAAACTTGTAAAGTTATTACTTGGCATCACTATGTATGACATCTCCAAACTAGTAGGGGAAAACCAATTTCAATTCCACATAATATTTACATGGACAATTCATGATGCCCCATGGCAAACACATTTTTGTGGTATCTAAAGTACTAGTACACTTTAACAATGTATTTTCTCTAATGATTTGTGCACTTTTTTGAACTTTTTGGTATGTTAGCAATGCCACTATTTTATATTGCTTAGGTCTTCAAACAAAGGGTAAATTTGCATGTCCATTATGTGGTTCTACAATGACATCTTGACTTTCTAGAAGTTTAAGAAATGAGGTGTTTGATGGTACCTGCACTTCCTCCTTAAGAACTATAGATATTTGACTTCCAAAAAATATATTTTTAATTGGGAAGAAAGAGACTAGAATAAAACCATGACGAATGATACCTCAATTACGAAAAATAGCATATGAGAGGAATCATGTTAAACAATATTTTGTCAATATATCATATGTTATCTTTTACTTTTTCTAAAAAATGTTGTTTCGTTTATGTTTCTTAAAGATCAACACAATGGGCTTCCACAAAGAATGCAAAGATACTCCAATCAATTTAGTAGGTTGCTCTACTATAAACACTTACAAGTAACACATTTATTTGATACAATTCATTTCGTAAGAAGTCATAAATACTTACATAAATCATAGATGGAAGGATTAACAAAGATAAAATTTCCAAACTCTTAAGTGGCATTTAAAAAGTAAAATCATGTAGTGGCTAACCTTCAGAAGCTAACCTTATGTTTTCCATTAGCTTTATCTGTTACAATAGCCTTTACTATTTTATGGGTATTACAATACCACCATTTCCGTGGATGTCATTACCATTCTAAATTAGTATGGGCCCAAGTTTAGGGTAATCAAAGCTATTTATATCCCTCTTCCTATTCTTCTTATTTAAGCGAGTACCTAATAATGATAGGGGCACGTATCACGATTGGTATACCTTTATTAAGATAATTTAGTATTTCTCGTATTACTTATGAATATAATATATTACGTATCCTTATTTGAGTATTGTAATAGTAATTTTTTATTTCGAATTTGAAAAAAAATATGTTTCTTTTTGTGTTACAGCGTGTTTTACCTCTATCTATCTTCGACAACTTTGATAATGACATAAAAGATGTTGGATATGATCTTAGCAAGTACACGAGGTGTACACGAGGTAAGAAAAAGTTTGAAAATCGAAGGTAGTTGCAAAAGTACTTGTAAACATTATTTACTTGCATTGCATAATAATTATTTTGTTGTCATATGTAATTTATCATTGTATGTGATTGTAATTTAAAGAAATCTATATAAAATATAAGAGAGAAATTTTTCGATTGATGTGTGAAATTCAAGACTATCTATCTTTGAGCTTTTTTAATGCTCAAAAAACACCACATTATACATCAAGTTGAGGGAGTTGAAATATGTTAAACTATACACACAAGGTTGATATGGTTGGTGGAAACACATTTGAAGACATTAAAGATTTTTGTTACACAAATATCATGCCCTTAGTGTTATCTCGTATATATGATCCTTGGTGCATATTAGTGAATATTGATCTAAAGTAACAACTGATATCTGGGATGTCAATTCCACCAACAAATTTAAAGGGGAGGTTTTGTTGAGAAAGGTAGATGGAAGAAAGTAAAAGGTGACATAATAAAAGGTAATAGTGTTTTATATTAGCTTTTGTCTATATATATATATATATATATATATATATTTTGGTATCTAAATTTTTTTTTTTTAATTAATTCATACATGGAGAGTGGGATGTGTTAGAAAGTAATGAATGTGCTCGTTTAACCATAGAAAATATAGCGATATTGTCACCCAACTATAGGCCGAAGCCACCCCCGAGCACCTTAACCTTGACAACGAATGATTCTGGAAGCAAAACCAATAATCAATCACGGCTAATGCATAAGGATAACTAAGAATGATAAAAAAGTCCAACCATACCCAACAGAAAGTCCGAGCCTAAACCAGGAGACCAGATTACGATAGCTGCCGGCTATAGCTACTCCCCAGACTTGTGCACTAGCCCAGTTCCTGCAGTGTGCACTTGTTCCTAGCTGCAATTTTGAGCAGTGTTTACAAAATGAGGTCTGGCTACTTGTATTTATACTGTTTCCTGAGCTGTCTAGGCCGACTTCTCATTATGGAGACTAAATACTTAATATTAATTATTTCCTTGAGCCAACTTGTCTTCTAGGGTTATGTTCAACACTTTAGGGTTACTTCTTGCTTCCCAAAATATTCTATTCTCATTAGGGTTACATGTGGAGGTAAATACCTCCCGCAACTACCATAATATCAACACTCCCTCCTAGCTAGGGAGGTATTGAAGGGAATGGTATTGAGCACAAACATACCATTGAATCGGTAGCATCATCATAGCCACACATGCTATCTCATGATCAAATCACGAGCACCATCATCACTATCAATATCATATGGTAGAAACAATTACATCATCTTTCAAAGCCATACTGCATCTGAGTAATCAGGCATGATGCTGAATAAGTCACTGAATCCACATAGTCATACAAGAACCATTCTTCTAATCCAGACATATGTCCTAGAAGAATAATTGTTCCAACAAATGATGGAAGCCACATCATTGGATACAATGACTATTCTTCTAATTCGGACATACGTCCTAGAAGAATAATTGTCCTAGATCATTTTCCGCTTGGAGAATGTCAGTCCCACCAACACACTGACTATCCATCTAGCTGATAGTCTTCATGGCAATCAGAACAATGTTATTCAATAGGACGCAACTGTGTCTATGCATAGTAGTACACAACTACAATCCAGTGGTATAGTACCACACCAAGTAGCACACAACTTCTTAATCAGTGACACACAGTCACAACCAGTGGAACACATCCACCACAGTAGCATACATCTACTGTCCAAAGACAAATAGTCTCCATAGAAATCATATCATCTGATATCAACCTGCACAGAAAAACAATGTCATGATATAAACTGAATCATCTAGGCCATTCTTCGAAACTACTCACAACTGTGAGCTTCGAAAGAATGACTGTTTGGCGAGGTGGACCAGTCTTCTTGACCACTACTGAGAGTGATAGTCAAGAAGAAAGACTGTCCTAGACCATTCCCCCAAATTGAAAACAAGGGGAATCACTGTTTATGGCACATCAACAATCCATCGAACCATTTTCATTACGAAAATGACCATTCGATTAGGACCATTTTACGAACTGGAAAATGCTTGTCCATCAAAAATCTCAAACCACTTTCCGAACTGGAAAGGAATTGCTCATCCTAGACCATTTTTCGATCTAAAAAATGACTGTTCATAAATCAATAACACATCAGTGCTCCCTCCCAACCTGGGAGAAATCTCTTCCCCTTTCAATAAGGAAGTCGTCTCCACGAGCTCTGGTTTGTTTCTTGAGTACGCAAACTCTTTCATCTTGGACAAAGGCTTTACCAAAATATATGCTTATCTGCTCATCTTTGGGGATATATTTGAGAACCACTTCTCCTTTCTGGACCTCATCACAGAGAATTTAATTCTTGATATCAATGTACTTCGGTCTTTCTAGAACACTGGTTTTCTCTGAAGGCTTCATATAGCTCTGATCATTATAGTATATCATAGTTGGATTCAACTCTTTTGTTTCCTTCTAGCTCATAACATCATGGCAAGGGTCAAACTGGAACATATCCAAGTGGCACTTCTTCTGTCATCATGATAGTTGTCATGGATTAGCAATCCATCATCGTGGACTTCTAAGTAACCATTATGATACAATATCTCTGTTATAGAAAGTTTTCACCACGCTTCTACTGTGCATTGGAGGCTCTGCACCAAATTGTTTGAATCCATACAATACCTATATACAAGAGTCTCCTTCTGGTATACCTCAAAACCTTAAGGTTTCTTTGCATACACTTCTTTGTTCAATTACTCTGTTGAGGAGAACAATCCTTACATTCATCTGATGTGAACTCCAACCCATGGATATTGTAGGAGATGTAATGGCTCAGTATGTATGGTTACTGGAACAAGCTATCATCATAGTCTTATCCCTCCATCTGAGAGAAGCTTTAGTTATGAATCTCACAATGCTTCCATTCATAAGTCTTCCATACACTGTTCTTTATCACAACTTCTATTTCTTCTGCTTGATTGCTTCTAGAGGGTTCAGACCAAACTGGTAGTCTTGTGATTCTCGATATAATGACTAGTTGTTTTGTATTTTCTTTCTCTCCTGGATTCTTCTTCATGTTTCTCTTTAACTCTTGGGTCCATGGAGTTTTCTATAGATTCCATGCCCTGAAGATTTCAGCTTCTTTCCTTTCAGGATGTGGATGGACAACCGGGGATACTTTAAGGATTCTTTTTGAAGAAAACTTCTTATAAAGTCAAACTGAACACGTGCTTCTTTTGATGGTTTCTACCATTGATGGGAACATGGATAGATACTTCATAATATTGAATGGATCATATTATCTAGGATTAGCTCCCTCCTAATCCTTGCTTCATGCATGAATGCATGCTCTTCTTTTGGAATTATATAATCAGATCCCTCCATCTAAGAGAGTCCACACTTCTGTCTACATCCTTATTGCCTTTTGCAAAGTTTCACAAGCCTTTTCCTTTTGATTGTTGACTTCTTTTGGTTTTTACTTCTTCTAGGTTTCTTCAAGTTTGATTCTGATTTTGACAGCTGTAATAGATTCCACATGAATTGTTACCAAGGATTGTCAATGTACTTCATCTTTCTATGTGTATTGCTTGTCTTAGACTCATCATGATATCAATCCTTATCTTGTTATTCTTCCATAGGTATTGTTTCTCTTTGAACATCTTATCTTCTAAGAAATAGATATCCAAGATATGTACAAAAACTATGTAAACATGGTATGTACAAGAACTATGAAGAATATTGTTACCTTGTCTTAGAAGAAGAAGTTTGTTTTATCCTGCTTGGTCTTCTTTGAGGGTTCCCTTTCTTCGACAACTAATGCTTCGTGTGTTTCCTTCCTTTTATTTAGCTCGGAACAATGATTCTTGTAGTGACCATATTTTCGACAGTTGAAGCATTGTATTTTTGACATATCTTTCTCTTGATTTGGCTTCTTCCTTGAGCCAAACTTCCTTTTATTCCTAAAATTATTGAACCTTGTTGTGAAGACTTAATCATCGTATTTATTTTGGGGTTTCTCTTTTGCACTAATACTTGATTCTTCTTGTGCACAACAAGTCCAAAGTTCTTCAAATGTAGGATACTCCTTCCTTGTGTTCATGCTTGCGAGAAATGCATCCCATGTCTTGGGAAGACCATTGAGTACTATATTTACCAGTTCCTTCTCTGAAATGATCTCTTCAACATCTTGTAGTTGATCTCTTAACTGAGATATCCTCACAAAGTATGATGTTATGCTATCATCATCATTCATTTTCATGTCACAGATCTCATTCTTCAGACTCATTACTTGTCCAATGTTTCTGACTGAGAAGAGGTTTGTTTAGGGAATCATACATCTTCTTATATGAGTCAATATGGGAGATTTAGGGTATCAAGTGGTCTTTTATAGAATCCACTATGATACTCATGGCATTGATGTCATTATCTTTGAACTTCTCCATATCTACAAAGTTTCGAGGTTCCTTCTCTTTTCCTTCTTCGCACTGTGGTTTCATGATCTTTCTTTTCACGATGTCCAACACCTTATTCTTGACAAGGATGAGGTCAATCCTTGTCTTCCATGCTTTGAAGTTAAAAGCCCCTTCTAACTTGTTTTCCTACTTCATAAAGTAAGTCATAACTGCTTTGACTTGGTCAACCCTTGATTTTGACCAAAAACTCAAACTTGATGTCTTAGCTTGCTGAGAGTACCAAGAGATGCGCTGGGATGGGGAGCACTAGGCTATCTAGAAATTAGGTCAATCTCTCCACTTAAGGTTCCTCAACAAGAGGGTTAGGGTTTCGTTGCTGCAACAAAAACTGGCTGCAACTACAACTACAACTAAGCAAATCCTCCCAATCTATCTTCTAGTGGTTAGACTGTCTGAAGATAGCGTGGGCCCATAACTTGTTATAAATTAATGCATGTGCTCGTTTAACCATAGATAATATAGCAATATTGTCACCCAACCATAGGTCAAAGCCACTCCTGAGCACCTTAACCTTGACAGAGAATGATTTCGGAAGAAAAAGAAATATCCAACCACGACTAATGCATAAGGATAAACAACACTGATAAAAAATTCCAACCATACCCAACAGAAAGTCCGAGCCTAAAGCAGGAGACCAGATTGCGACAGCTTCTAGTTGCAGCTGCTCCCCAAACTTGTGCACTAGCCCAATTTCTGTAGTGCGCACTTGTTCCCAGCTGCAATTATGAGTAGTGTTTACAAAATGAGGTCTGGCTACTTGTATTTATACTGTTTCCTGAGCTGTCTGGGTCGACTTGTCATTCTGGAGACTAAATACTTAATATTAATTATTTCCTTGAGCCAACTTGTGTTCTAGGGTTATGTTCAACACTTTAGGGTTACTTCTTGCTTCCCAAAATATTCTATTCTCGTCAGGGTTAAACGTGGAGGTAAATACCTCCCGCAGCTACCATAATATCAACACTCCCTCCTAGCTAGGGAGGTATTGAAGGCAATGGTATTGAGCACAAATATACAATTGAATCAGTAGCATCATCATAGCCACACAGACTATCTCATGATCAAATCACGAGCATCATCATCACTATCAATATCATATGATAGCATCAACTACATCATCTTTCTGAGCCATACTGCATTTGAGTAATTAGGCATGATGATGAACAAGTCATTGACTCCACATAGTTATACACGAACCATTCTTCTAATCCAGACATATGTCCTAGAAGAATAATTGTTCCAACAAATGTTGGAAGCCACGCCATGGGCTACAATGACTATTCTTCTAATCCGGGCATATGCCCTAGAAGAATAACTGTCCTAGATCATTTTCCGCCTGGAGAATGTCAGTCCACCAACACATTGACTATCCATCTAGCTGATAGTCTTCATGGAAATCAGAACAATGTCATTCAATAGGACATAACTGTGTCTATCCATAGTAGTACACAACTACAATCCAGTGGTACACTACCACACCAAGTAGCACACAACTACTTAATCGATGACACATAGTCACAACTAGTGGAACACATCCACCACAATAGCATACATCTATTATCTAGAGACATACAGTCTCCATAGAAATCATATTATCTGATATCAACCTGCACAAAAAAACAGTGTCATGATATAAACTGAATCATCTGGGCCATTCTTCCACTCACATCCGTGAGATCTGGAAGAGCATCCGCCCTCAGAAAGTAAAACATCAGTCATGAGCTATCTGGACTATTATTCTCAAGCATAGAAGAATAACTGCCCTGATTTCTGAGCCTAGACCATTCACCTATCTGGGCCATTCCTCTGGCACTAAATAAAGTGCAACCTGGAGAGAATGAGTTTGCCCTAGGGAATGCCCGTCCCTGATTGCTGAACTTGAACCATTCACCTAACTAGGCCATTCCTCCGGCACTAAACATAGTGCAACCTGGAGAGAATGAATCTTCTGTAGGGAATGATTGTCTGAACCATTTCCTAAGGAAATGAATGTCCAACAACAACCTCCAAAAAATACCATTCTTCGAAGCTACTCACAACTGTGAGCTTCGAAAGAATCACTGTCCGATGAGGCAGACCAGTCTTCTCGACCACTACTGAGAATGATTATCAAGAAGAAATACTATCCTAGACCATTCCCCCAAATTGACCACAAGGGGAATCACTATCTATGGTACATAAAAAATCCATCGAACCATTTTCATTACGAAAATGACCTTTCGATCTAGACCATTTTCCGAACTGGAAAATGGCTATCCATTAGAAATCTCAAACCACTTTCCGAACTAGAAAGGAACTGCTCATCTTGGACCATTTTTCGAACTGAAAAATGACTGTCCATAAATCAATAACACATTAGTGCTCCCTCCCAACCTAGGAGTAATATATCCCCCTTTCAATAAGGAAGTCGTCTCCACGAGGTCCGGATTGTTTCTTGACTACGCAAACTCTTTCATCTTGGACATAGGCTTTACCAAAATATCTGCTGATCTGTGGAGATATATTTGAGAACCACTTCTCCTTTCTGGACCTCATCATAGAGAATTTAATGTTTGATATCAATGTACTTCGATCTTTTTGGAAGACTGGTTTTCTTTGAAGGCTTCATATAGCTCTAATCATTATAGTATATCATAGTTAGATTCATCTCTTTTGTTTCCTGCTAGCTCATAACATCGTGGCAAGGGTCAAACTGGAACATATCCAAGTGGAACTTCTTCTCTCATCATGAGAGTTGTCATGGATTAGCAATCCATCATCCTAGACTTATGAGTAACCATTCTGATACAATATCTCTATTATAAAAAGTTTTCACCATGCTTCCGCTATGCATTGGAGCCTCTACACAAAATTGTTTGAATCCATACAAGACATGTATACAAGAGTCTCCTTTTGGTATACCTCAAAACCTTGAGGTTTCTCTACATACGCTTCTTTGTTCAATTACTCTATTGAGGAGAACAATCCTTACATTCATCTGATGTGAACTCCAACCCATGGATATTGCAGGAGATGTAATGGCTCAGGTATGTCTAGTTATTGGAACAAGCTATCATCATAGTATTCTCCCTCCATCTAGGAGAACCTTTAGTTATGGATCTCACAATGATTCCATTCATAAGTCTTCCATACACTATTCTTTATCACAACTTCTATTTCTTCTTCTTGATTGCTTCAAGAGGGTCCAGACCAAATTGATAGTCTTGTGATTCTCGATATAATGATTGGTTGTTCTAGATTTTCTTTCTCTCTTGGATTCTTCTTCATGTTTCTCTTTAACTCTTGGGTCCGTGGAGTTTTCTATAGATTCCATGCCCTGAAGATTCCAACTTCTTCCTTTTAGGATGTGGATGGACAACCAAGGATACTTTAAGGATTCTTTTTGAAGAAAACTTCTTCTAAAGTCAAACTGAACATGTGTTTCTTTTCATGGTTGATACCATTGATGGGAACATGGATAGATACTTCATAATCTTCAATGGATCATATTATCTAGGATTATCTCCCTCCTAATCCTTTCTTCATGCATGAATGCATCCTCTTCTTTTGGAATTATATGTTCGACTCCCTCCATCCAAGAGAGTCCACACTTTTGTCTGCATCTTTATTGCCTTCTGCAAAGTGTCACAAGCCTTTTCCTTTTGATTGTTGACTTCTTTTGGTTTTTACTTCTTCTAGGTTTCTTCAAGTTTGATTCTGATTTCGACAGTTGTAATAGCTTCCACATGAATTGTTACCAAGGATTGTCAATGCACTTCATATTTCCATGTGTATTGCTTGTCTTAGAGTCATCTTGATATCAATCCTTATCTTGTTAGTATTCCATAGGTATTGTTTCTCTTTGAACATCTTATCTTCTAAGAAATAGATATGCAAGATATGTACAAAAACTATGTAAACATGGTATGTACAAGAACTATGAAGAATGTTGTTACCTTGTCTTAGAAGAAGAAGTCTGTTTTATCCTGCTTGGTCTTCTTTGAGGGTTCCCTTTCTTTGGCAACTAATGCTTCGTATGTTTCCTTCTTCTTTAGCTCGGGACAATGATTCTTGTAGTGACCATATTTTCGACAGTTGAAGCATTGCATTTTTGACATATCTTTCTCTTGATTCGGCTTCTTCCTTGAGCCAAACTTCCTTTTATTCTTGAAATTATTGAACCTTGCTGTGAAGGCTTGATCATCGTATTTATTTTGGGGTTTCTCTTTTGCACTAATTCTTGATTCTTCTTGTGCACAACAAGTCCAAAGTTCTTCAAATGTAGGATACTCCTTCCTTGTGTTCATGCTTGCGGCAAATGCATCCCATGTCTTGGGAAGACCATTGAGTACTATATTACCAGTTCCTTCTCTGAAATGATCTCTTCAATATATTGTAGTTGATATCTGAACTGAGAGATCCTCACAAAGTATGATGTTATGCTATCATCATTATTCATTTTCATGTCACAGATCTCATTCTTCAAACTCATTACTTGTCCAATGTTTCTGACTGAGAAGAGGTTTGTTTAGGGCATCATACATCTTCTTAGATGAGTCAAGATGGGAGATGTAGGGTATCAAGTGGTATTTTATAGAATCCACTATGATACTCATGGCATTGATGTCATTATCTTCGAACTTCTCCATAACTGCAACGTTCCGAGGTTCCTTCTCTTTTCCTTCTTTGAAATGTGGTTCCATGATCTTTCTTTTCACGATGTCCAACACTTTATTCTTGGCAAGGATGAGGTCAATCCTTGTCTTCCACGCTTTGAATTTAGAATCCCCTTCTAACTTGTTTTTTGACTTCATAGAGTAAGTCATAACTTGTTTGACTTGGTCAACCCTTGATTTTGACCAAAAACTCAAACTTGACATCTTAGCTTGCCGAGAGTACCAAGAGATGCGCCAGTCTAGGGAGCACTAGGCTATCTATAAATTAGGTCAATCTCTTCACTTAAGGTTCCTCAACAAGAGGGTTAGGGTTTTATTGCTGCAACCAAAAACTGGCTGCAACTGCAACTACAATTGAGAAAATCTTCCCAATCTATCTTCTAGTGGTTAGATTGTCCGAAGATAGTGTGGGCCCATAACCTGTTAGAAAGTTATGGATGGGATCATTTAAACATAGAAAATATAGAAATATTGTCACCCAACCATAGGCCGAAGCCACCCCAGAGCACCTTAAACTTGACAGAGAATGATTCCGGAAGAAAAACCAATAGCCAACCACGACTAATACATAAAGATGACCAAGATTGATCAGAAATTCCAACCATAACCAAAAGAAAGTCCGAGCCTAAACCAGGAGACCAGATTGTGGAAGTTGTCGGTTGCAATTGCTCCCCAAACTTGCACACTAGCCTAGTTCTTGCAGTGCACACTTGTTCCCAGCTGCAATTCTGAGCAATGTTTAAAAAATGAGGTCTGGCTGCTTGTATTTATACTGTTTCCTGAGCTGTCTGGGCCAACTTCTCATTTTGGAGACTAAATACTTAATATTAATTATTTCCTTGAGCAGACTTGTCTTCTAGGGTTATGTTCAGAACTTTAGGGTTACTTCTTGCTTCCCAGAATATTCTATTCTCTTCCGGGTTACATGTGGAGGTAAATACCTCATGTAACGACCATAATATCAACAAGATGCACTGCATTTATACATTGTGAATAATCTCAAATGTATGAAGGTATGAATAGAATGATACAAAAAAGTTAATGATAGGCTATCATGGAATGATGTGGTTCAATCAATTAGAAGATCTCATATAGATCAAGATACCAATGTTGCACAAAAGGAAGTTGATTTAGCATATGGTGCAAAAGATAGACAAGCAAACATTACCTTTTTTTTTATTTTTTATAATTCCAATGTATGTGTTGTTTGTTTTTCCATCAAAACATTAAATCAACCTACATATATTTATCAATTAACAATATGCATTTTTAACATGTCGATCATGTAGGTGAAATACAACAAGGGTATATGGTGCAATGGTTGAAATTTCACATCAAATAGTGGGATGATAAGAAGAAAACCTCTGACTGGGGAATAGCTACAAATTTTCATGTTACTAATGTTTCTTGCAGTGGTGGAAAACTTTTGGAAGTATGTAAAAATAAATACTATGGATTTTTGGAAGATATACTTGAAATCCTTCAATGTAGTTCTCTTCAAGCTCTGTATTGAGTGCGACTGAATGAATGTAATTATTTTGATAGAATTGTTATTGAGCATGCTAATGGATTTACCATGATTAATACAAGGTTACTAAAGTTGGGTACATAGATATACATCCTTCTGAGTTAGTGTGAGAAGGTATTTTATTCATAGGTGCCAGGTAGAGTAGGGTGGTCATTTGTTGTTAGGGTAAAATCATGAAGGTGGGTAACACTTTTTTTGAGAATTGGGTCTCCAAAATTCCTAGAGAACTTTTTTTGGCAGAACCTTTAGATGTCAAATAGAACAATACCGTGATGAAACCCTCGATTTTTGTGTAGCATATTAGCTGGACAATTTTTTTTCATCCGGTAACATCTTTTCGACCGAAAACTTACTAGCAGGACATATTTTTTCATTCGGTACCATCATTTCGATTGAAAGAATCTTTCGACCAAAAGTTGTTTTCATTCAATTTTTTTTTTTGTATATCACCCGCACATTGGTCAATCCACCCTTTTTCGAACTGCCGAGAGTCTAGTGCATGAGAGGTTGGTCACAACTGTCGCTGGCCGTAGTCGTTGTTGGTTGCGGTCGAAGTCGCTGAGAGTCTGGTGCATGAGAGGTTGGTGGTTGCTGTTGGTTGTGGTTGCGGTCGCTGAGAGTCTGGTGCATGAGAGGTTGGCGGTTGTTGTTGGTCACGGTCGCGGTCGCTGAGAGTCCGGTGTAAGAGAGGTTGGTGGTCACAGGCGGGTAATCTTTTCTAATTAGATTTCCAGGCAGGTAATATTTTCCAATTAGATATATAGGCAAGAATTCATGAAATTAGATCATAATCCATGAAAGTAGGCCATAAAGAATTGGTAATCTTTTCCAATAATGAAATTAATTTGTATGTTATTTGAAGAATTAAATACTGAATCGTGAATTTTGGTTTGAAAAATTCTTTTTGGGTAATGTGTCATTACCTTTCAAACTAAAAAGCATTCCATCTAAAGATGGACATGTCTTTATGTCAAATCACAGTACACAATTATCAAGACATAATCTTTCCTGTATACCTCTCGTTCATTTTCTAAGTGATTCTTTGCATTTTTAGAAAAAATGACAACATTACATGCATAACATAAAAGAAGAACAATAAGCATAAAACAACCCTCTAGGAATTACACTGGTCATGTTACTGGTGTTTTTACCACCACCTTAGAGCAAACTGATGCTACTGTTACTGGTGTTCTTACCACCTTAACTGCCTACTCCCCCGCCTTTTCTAATGGTGTTATCTCCTTTTTCGTTGTCCCATCCTATGGATTTTTTTACCACTCATGCTACGTTGAAGCTAGCTGGTTTCTCTTAATTAATGTGCCTTCTCCCTTTATCTTCACTCTGTTGTCCAGGGGTATGCATCTACACGATCATTTATAGGTCCTAGTAGCTATGATGCCATCCTTGCTTCTCCTACCTTTACTTTTTCCTTTACTGGATTATTTAATTTTGGGCCCATGAAGTAAACAAGATCAACTATCTTGATACCTGGATTTGGAACTTTAAATGGAGCTGTATCAATGGGTGATAATATAAGCACATGACTGTGGAAGCCTAAGCACTTGACCGTGGAAACCTAAAACTTCGACACAAGAAAGGGTGATTATTTTTATGATGATAATTACACCTATATTAGGTTATATCTCTTTAATGGAAAAACCTACCTCCTTCCCAAATTTGTGTGTGACTATTTATTTTTTATAGAGGTTTGTAGATAATATGTAAAATGTTCCATATTATTTGACTAGAAGAAGGAAAAACATTTTTTTCCACTCCTTTTTACTTTGTGGGGATTACTGTTAGGAACATATCATATTTAGCTAAGATGGCCTAAGGTTTTAGTTCACCCTGAATCCACCTTCACCCTCTTCATCAACCTCTTTCATCTAATCCTTGGATTCAATTTGTAAATCTATATATATGAGTTGCTTTTCAACATACAATTTAGCTATTTTTTCAATGTAATTAATGTATCGAAATAATAATAATGTGTGTCTTTAGGTGGATTGTAGAAAACCTTAACATGGTAGAGGATGTGTTAGAAATCATGAATAAAGGAATAAACATGTCGTTGGTAGTTTGATAGAGAACTGGCAGTAAGAGTCCAGTCTTGGGGCTGGCATTAGGAGTCCAATCTATTCGATACATGATAGTATTAATTTCAGTTTAATAAATAGAACAAGATCCAATTTTGTGAGAATATGTTGAGCCTCATACAACCCACTTAAATCATATAATCTTCTAAAATTTTGTAATGTACCGAATTAATAAGAATGGTGTCTTTAGTTGACTCCCATGCCATAGGATATGATCAATATAAAGTTTCATATTTAAGGGTTGATTAATAGAAGTTAAACTTTTCTTCTTTCTTCTTAGTGAGTGGGATGTTAGAGTCATTATAACCTGTACATATTGATCTTGGATTGTGTGCAACAATGCGAGTTAGCCTTTCAAAAAACCCAACATTTGACCAATCCATACAATTCATATATGCTGAGTAGAGTCATATCTTTGATAAATTTCAATTCATTTATAGCCATACCTTTGGACTAAACCTTGGAAGTCTTGTTTTATTTGTAGAGTTACATATTTATATTTTCCATTTGTGGCACAATTACATACTGATTTTATTTGTTTTCTTTGAAGTCGAAAATCCACTCATTACCATTTTTAATATTAAATAAGTTTGACATTTATATTTCACTAGCATCACATTATATAACAACAATGGTCATTGTTTTGTTTCTTTCTTGTATTCTATTCCAATTCTTCATTGTGATGCAAATTGGCACGCACAACACTATCTTACGATGAGGAAACTTGTCTTACCTTATTCAACCTATCCGGTTTCACAATGCTTGTTGTCTGTACCTACGGTGCTTATACCCATATCAAATCAATGTAATGGTAGACTCCATGTTTACAGAGGTCGAAGCTGTATTAAGAAATGAGATTCGATCTATGCTTGATTATGGATAATATGTTGCTCACTCCTTACTTACTATGGCTAAATGTTCCTGTATTCCATACATAGACTAAAAGTTTCAATGCTATTACTAGTATAAGTATAGAGCGCTTGTTATACCCTATTAACTAGTAATAACTATTTCTATGCTTACTTATTACAAAAAGAGCCAATCAATACTGATACTAATCATATAAAAGGGAATACTAGATAGCTATAAACCTGTCATAAATAAGAGTATGATCGTGATTACTTGCACAACATTCTATACAATACATTGGTTTCACTATTACTCTTTGCTTCTTGGATAGGTGTATAAGTGTTTCCATAATAATCATATATGTATTAATTTTCTATTACATAGCTCAACTTATGTGGAATACATCACTAATTACAATATGTATTCATTACATAAACATCATACTAAGCATTACAATCACTCTAACACTTTGACGTAATCCCATTGATTACTCTTCTTATCTTGTATCTTCCTAATAAAGCCCATACTAATCTAAGTGTTGTCCCTTGACCAAGTTTTGAGGATCCTTGGTCGTGGTTGACCTATTTCGGGACTTCGACAGGATGTCGAAGGCGAAGCGCAAGTCGATGCGGAGATCACGGTATCTCGATCCCTTGTTTAGGGATTTTTGGGTTTTGGGCTTATGTAACGGGTATGGGGATGTCGTCCCATGGGTTTACCCATGTTTAGGCCTCTTTTGTAATGTATAAATAGATATCTAGGCGATGTAAGCTAGTGGACAGTGTGTGATGCTAAGGCTAAGTGCAAGTAATAGTTGTAAATGCTTTGTGCATACTATGTGAGACTTGCAAGGTTAAGTGCAAGTGACTGTGTAAAGTCTTTGTGCTGTGACCTAGCTCGAGGAAGGAGGATCTGGCAGAGTGCACGCAAATCTCCTATCCTATGCGGATTAGGGTCTTGTGGCTCTGTGCATGTAGAAGATTGAATTGAGATCTTATCAACTCTAAGCTATCTTATCAAATTAAAGACTACAACTACTTTACATTTATTACATTAATTGTCCACAACCGACAGATGAGAGCGAACGCTTAAGATCTGTGTTACAATCCCCAAAACATTTAAGAGCAATTATATCTTTCCAGATATTACATTAATGTGCCATCCTTTTGAATTCAAAATATCTTCAAAATGTGCGCTGGTGTATATCGAGCTGTCCTCCACTCACACTTGCTTTGCTGACGATGCTCCTGCATCATACTCCTCTGGCTGAAAAATTCATGGACTCCTACACCGTCTGTCCATGTTTTTGGATATCTGCTTCAGTTTCCCAATTGGCATCTTCAATCGGGTGTCCTTTCCACTTTACTAAGTATTCAAAATATGTCTTCCTTCAGGTCTTCTTACCAACTCTCTGATCAATGATCTTTTCCATCTGTGGCTTTTTAGCTACAAGCATCTGTTTGACCCACTGAATTTCCTTCAGATTTTCTACTCCTCTTGCCTCATCTGCTCTGTAAGGGTATAGATCTGCTACGTTGAATATGGGTGATATTCCCACACCATCTGGAAATTCTATCTCATAATCATTTTCCTCAAATTTTCGTAAAATCTTACACGACCCTATCTTTTTCATCTTCAGCTCATTATATGTTCCCATTGGGAATCTTTCTTTTCTGAGGTGCACAAAAAATAAATCTCCCACTTTGAATTGAAGCTCTCTATTGTGCTGATATGCTCCGCATTTGTATTCCTAGTTGGAATTCTGTAACCTCTCTTTAATCTCCCTATGGAGCTCTTACATCTCTGCTGCAAAATATTCCGCTCCAGCACTCCTGAAATCATTCTTCTCTAAGTCTCTCAACTCAGATACTCCTCTCGGTTGCATTCCATACATTATCTGAAATGGGCTTTGCCCTGTGCTCCTGTTAGGTGAGTCATTATATGAAAATTCTTCTTGCGGTAGAATATGATCCCATCGACTGTGATGTTCAGCTACTAAAATCCTCAACAAGTCCCCCAAACTTTGATTTACTACCTCATTATGTCCATCCATCTGAGGGTGATATGCTGAGCTAAAAGATAGATTCATTCCCAGCTTCTTCCACAGTGTCCTCGAGAAATGAGCAACAAATTTAGTATCTCTATTTGAAATAATACTCTTGGATAAACCATGAAGTCGAACAACTTCCTTGAAAAATAGATTTGCAATGTGTGTTGCATCACTGGTTTTCTAACATAGAATGAAATGTGCCATTTTTGAGAATCTGTCGACTACCATGAATATGGAATCACAACCTCTCTGTGTCCTCGACACTCCTAACACAAAATCCATGCTTACCATGTCCCATGACCTCTCTGGTATTGGCAATGGTTGATATAGCCCTGTATTCTATCTTTTCCCCTTTGTGTGCTGGTAGATTCTACATATGTTGACAAAATTTTTGACATCCGTCCTCATTCCTGACCAATAATACAAATTGCTCAGTTGCGCGAATGTTTTATCATGGCCGAAATGTCCAGCCAATCCCCCACTATATTTTTCCTCCAAAAGATTTTCTCTCATAGAACCCTTCGGGATACACAACTAATTTTCTTTAAACAACAGTCCGTCCTGAATCAAGTATTCAATCCATTGGCTTATATCTCTCAGAGCATGATTCTCGCATGCTTCATAAGCATCCTTGAAATTTGAATCATCTTTGTACATTTCCTTAAGGCTATCAAAACCTAAGGTCTTCACACGAAACTCCTGCAGAATCAAACATTTCCTGATCAATGCATTAACAACCTTGTTAGCATTTCTAGAAATGTGCTTTATAACAAAAGTAAAGTTTTGCATAAATTCAACCCATTTTGCATGTTTCTGGTTCAGTTTCTCTTGTCTGGTTATAAACTGTAAGGACTGGTTGTTGCTATACAAAACAAACTCTTTTGGAACTAGGTAGTGCCTCCATTTCTTCAGTGCTTGTATGACTGAATACAACTCTTTATCATACGTGGAATAATTCATTTTGGCATCGTTCAACTTCTCATTGAAGTATGCAACTGGTCTATTGTCTTGACTAAAGACTGCTCCAATCGCAAATCCACTTGCGTCACATCTCACTTGAAATGTTTTACTGAAATATGGTAGAACCAGAACTGACTGTTTAGTTATCTTCTCTTTCAACAACTTGAAACTTTTCTCCACTTCCTCTGTCCAATGAAAAGATTTATGTCTTTTCTTGACTGTGTCCATCATTGGTGCACAAATTCCACTAAAATTTATGATGAACTTCCTGTAAAAACTAGCTAATCCATGAAAGCTTCTAACTTCAAAGATATTCCTTGGCGACGACCATTCTTTGATTGCTTTTACCTTCTCAGGATCCATCTTCAACTCATTCTAAGAGATCAAAAAACCTAAATAAATGAGTTTTGTCTTCATGAAAGACGACTTCTTCAGATTTATCAACAACTTCTCTTGCTGCAACCTCCTCATCACTAAACTTAGATATCTCAAATTTTCCTCCTCAGTCCTACTGAATATTAGTATATCATCAAGATACACAATTACAATCTTCCCAATGAAATATTTCAAGACTTTGTTCATCAATCTCATAAAATTACTTGGCGCATTTGTCAAGCCAAACGACATGACAAGCCATTCATACAGCTCTTCATTCATCTTGAATGTTGTCTTCCATTCATCACCTTCCCTCATTCTAATCTGATGATATCTGCTTTTCAAATCAACTTTTGAAAAAAAATTTGCCCCACTCAAGCGATCCATCAAGTCATCCATCCTAGGTAAAGGAAATCTATAGCTAATGGTGATTTTGTTTACAACCCTCGAGTCTGTACACATTCTCCATCCATCATCCTTCTTTGGAATTAACACTGTTGGTACAATGCATGAACTCATGCTTTCTCTAATCAACCCTTTGTCCATCAAATATTGGACTTGCTTCTTGACCTCTTCATTCTCTTGCGACGTCAATCTATATGTTGCTTTGTTTGGCAAACTCACTCTTGTTATAAGGTCAATGTGATGGCTTATACTTATGATGGGCGGAAACGAACAAGGCAAATTGTCCACCACTATATCAACGAAATTCTCCAGTAGTTCCTGAATTTCCTTAGGTAGATAATCCATTGAAATACTGGTCAAAATGACTCTAGGTTTTCTCACCACAACAAACTGCATTTTTTCTTCTTTCTTGAATTCATCCAGAAGTTCCTTCCTACTCATGAGAAGTATAGTATTTCTTGTTTCTTCTTTCACCTTGACAACAACATATGCGTCCTACCATTCTTCTCCAAGGTATACGTGTTATTCCTTCCGTCATGAATAACATTTCTGTCATATTGCCACGACTTACCCAACAAAATATGACATACATCTATGGGAATCATGTCACATAAAATCTCATCTCTATAACCCCCTATCTTAAATTCAACTAAACATTATTTAGTGACTGTTACCTGATGTCCTTTCTGCAACCATGAAAATTTATACAAGCTTGGATGTGCAACTCTCTCCAATTCCAACTTCTCCACCATCTCTATGGATACTAAATTATCTGTGCTTCCATTGTCAACTATCACCTTGCATACCCTATCCCTGGTCTTGCAAGCAGTCCTAAACAAACTATTCATCTGGACTGGGTTCTCCACTTCCTTCTTTGGCTTCAAGAGAATTTTCCTCATCATTAAGGATCTCCCGACTTCTGCATATTCTGCCTCAAAATTTCGCCTCTGCGCTTCTGAAATGTGAGCTTCACCTCCTCCATCCCTCTTTATATTGGGACATTCCAAAGACTTGTGTCTGATATTTCCACAGATGAAACACTTCACTTCACCTCCTCTGCCTCTTCCTCTTCCTCTTGCTCGAGGAAAAGTATTTCTATCAACATATTATCTTCCCTGTGAACTTCCTCCCCTTTCTGGGAGATTATGAGGCTTCTTTTCTTCATCTTTGGGCTTCTGTACTCTGTCACGAGAAATTGCTTTGCCTTTGCTCTGAATTCTACCTATGCCCCTTTGACCTTGCTTTCAGACCAATTTTTCTTCTTCCTTCAGAGAAACCTGATAAGCATCTTCTACATTTTTAATTGTCACCATGCTCATCTCGTCCTGGATTTCATATATCAGACCATTCATATATCTGGTGACCTTTTTATCATCACTCTCACGATAACTAGCTCTAATGTTAAGTATGTAAAACTCCTCAGTGTATTGCTTCATTGTCATCCCTTTCTGTCTCAAATTCTGCATTCTTCGGAACATATTGATTTGGTAATCTCTGGGTATGAATTTATCTTTCATCTTTCTACCATCCTATCGTAGCTTTTAATTCTTTGTTTTCCTTTGCAATGCCTGTCATCCTGCATTTCATCCCACCACAGTTTTGCATGTCCCTTCAGTCTAGTGACAACGTGTTTAACTTTCTTGTCTTCTTCGATATCTTCATAATTGAAATATTTATCCAGATCTCTAAACCAATCTAGGAGCTCCTCAACGTCTAAGTTTCCTTCATACATAGGGATGTCCATTTTTTCTTTGGAACCTAACCTTGCAACAACTTTGACTAGACGTTCCTATGCATCATCTTCAGCTACAAATTCTTCTTCGAATCCTTCTTCGTGTTCTCTTTCAGCCTCACTGATATCTCTAGTATAACGTGTTCGTCTTTGTGTTGTCTCCATAGCATCTAATCGAGCACAAAGTTCTCTCATTTCCCTTTCCACAGTTGGATCAGGCATCAATCTTTCTTGACGTCTTCTTGGTGGCATGGTTTCAATTTTTCCACATAGAATTCAAATCACAACTTGCCTTATGTCCTCTTCCGCCTATAGAAAACAATGCTTGTATGCTCTGATACCACCTGACGCAGAGCCCCACCTCAGCAGGGTATGCTGACCTCCCAGTATATGAATCTTCGAATACCTCTGAGACAAAATTGATCCTTAGTTCCCATTGGAACCTTAATTACATAAAGGCCACAATTCTTTTTATGAGTTATGCCTACGTGAACAAGCACTAGACGTGAACCCCCACTCCACATGACCACATACTTACCCAAAAAGGCGTCTTTCATGATTTCAGGATTCCTGCTGTGATTTACCCGACTCCTCTGATTCTTGAAACCCATAAATGGGCTAACGGTTCCTAGTTCCTCCCTTATGCTTCCACCATATGACCTCCAACCAACCTTGGAGTCTTGCTTCCGAGCGCGTCAGGATTTCGCGACTTGTGAATTCTCGATTCAATCCTTCTCCCTTTTACCAAAGTCCAAACTCAATGACCCTGAACCTCCCACGATCCGATGGTCCAGATCCTTCTTTCACAAAGTTGGAATTTTGCGACTCGCGACTTGCGAGTTACAACTTCCTCCACGCTCTTGACTTTCGAAATTTTGAAATTCAAAGCACCAAATCAACAACTCTCGTCCCTTTAGATCAGATGGTTGTTGTCTCTCCCGAGTTTTCTGATGTTAAAGGACTCTCACCCTTAACCCCCTTGCAACTCCACTAGATCTAACGATCCATGGGTATCGACACTTCTTCCTCCAAGAATTTCCACCGTCTGTTTAGACTCTAGATAGTTCTTTGCCAAATAACTTGGTGTCTTTCCTCCTGAGCTTGATTTCTTCAAGATGACTTCGATCCTTGTTCTTGCTCTGAACTTCTCCAAGTCTCTATCCTTCTTGAGCTTGATCCTTACTGTGAACTCAAGTATTCTAAGGAATCCTGCACACACTCCTTGTGTCCTTCATGATAATATCTGATTATCTGATATCTTCCAACTCTGCGCACTCCTTGCAACAATAGTTCTTCAAACACTCACTTGGGTTGGAAAATTCTAAGACTCGACCTGGCCTGCACACACCTTGCACAACTCTGTGCTATACTTGCACTTCCACTGATATAAGATCAATGTTATCTCTCCTGAGCTTTCTGAGATAGAACTCAGAACTTGTCGACGCACTCCTTGCGGACTTTCACTGCACTCCTTGCAAGAATTATCAGGAAGAGAAACAATTGAAACTTATACATTCAACATGAAATCATGTGCGTACACAGCATTGAAACAAATGCATAACATAGTATATAAGCAAACTATAAACATACCATTCAATAGATGCAAACAGTAACCATAAAACAACATGAAATTGGATTAAATCATTCTTATATTAATTCAAGTGCTTTTGTACATGGTTTACAACAACAACAACTATCTGCTCATACAACTCCTACAATATCTGTTCTCTTATTCTCTCCTACTCCTACAACCTAATTACAATAATCAGAATTGAATACAATACATATGAGGGAGTCTTCTTAAGTTTTCCCTCCTACAAATCTAAGCTATCTTATCGAATTAAAGACTACAACTAATTTACATTTATTACATTAATTGTCCACAACCGGTAGATGAGAGCGAATGCTCAAGATCTGCGTTACAATCCCCAAAACATTTAAGAGAAATTGTATCTTTCCAGATATTACATTAATGTGCCATCCTTTTGAATTCAAAATATCTTCAAAATGCACGCTGGTGTATATCCAACTGTCCTCCACTCGTGCTTGCTTTGTTGGCGATGCTCCTACATCACCTTCTCCATGATTAGTCTCAAATAAATTCCAACAATGTGTAATTTTTTATTTCTTATGAAGACGACACAACCAATATAATGATCATGGATATTTGAACTGACCCACACATCCATTTGACCATATCCAATGTCGATTGAATCCGATCTCGTGTTCTTTCAATGAATCATAAAATTTATCAAAACAATGTTGTCCATAATGTGTATCGTGTGCTCGATCATCTCTTATATAAAAGTGATTTTATTTAATAAGATGTTGATTGTCATTGGTGCATCTAACCATATCCAACGTCGATCGAATCCGATCTCGCGTTCTTTCAATGAATCATAAAATTTATCAAAACAATGTTGTACATAATGTGTATTGTGTGCTTGATCATCTCTTATATAAAAGTGATATCATTTAATAAGATGTCGATTGTCATTGATGCTTTCTATGTTATCAAGACTTCATTGAGCATGTCTATATAGAATGTGGACAAATATAGTGACTTGATCAGAATGATAATATTCACTCTGTATTTCTTTTTGTGAAATGAATGTGTAATTCTTTGCAAGATCAACTACATACAAAATTGTCCCCGATGGAAACACTTCACGAGATTTTTTGGATTGTAGGTCTTTCCATCGATCTCTATGTGAATGCTTGGTGTATTTATAAATTTCTTCCTCAAACTTCTTCAAAAAATCTATCGCACATATTTTATCTACTTTCAAATCAATCCTTATAGAAATAACATTTGAATATGTGGAGCCATGCTACTGATATATTCACATCTCTTCCAATTGACTGTTATATTAGAAAATCATTGATCATTCATATCAATAGGATACTTTGAGTGAAACAAATTTAGATTTCCACAACGATCACATTTCTTTCCACCAACACATTTTTTTTGGTAAAATAATTCATCACCTTATCTTTCACATAGAATTTCAGATATAAAAGCACAGAATATGGGAGGAGGTGAATGAGATGAACAAAGTTCGCTCACACAATAATTATCCAAAATACTTGGAATATAACAAAGTAATCCATATAGGACTGTAAATAATAAATGAATAGATAAGATATAGAAGATGATTACAATTGAGAATGAGGGCTCATTTATATACCCACGCAGGGGTTCCCTTTACCAATAGTCATGTCCTTTGAGACATGACCTTTCATTATTAATAATTATTATTTATTATTTATTATGTTATGAATATCTATGATATATGTATATTTATGTTCATAACAATGCCTTCCCCTTAAAAATGCTTTGTCCTCAAAGCATAATCACTGGAAGGTTTCCCTTTTAACCTTTGTTCAGGCACGCAATGTCTTCCGAATACGTTCTTTGAAGTAACCGGTAACCTGTAAATACGATGAATGCAAAAGATCCTCAAAAACTTAATAACTCTTTAAACTTTGTCCCTTTCCTTTCCAATATTCTTAAAATCTTTTATAATCTATATATATATATATATATATATATATATATATATATAATGTCTTTCTTTGATAACTTGTATCCTTTAATAAAAGTAATTTTATATTTCCTTTTTACTTTAAATCCCTTTTTTAATTGACAAACATTTTTTATATCAAATGAAATGACCCATTCATATAACTTAATATAATATAAGTTATAGCCCTTTTTATATCTAATGAAATGACTGTTTCATATACTTAATATAAGTTAAGTTATAGCTTGACTACTTAATATCCGCTTATCAACTCTTAGTTAAAGAAAAGGTATCCTGGTCTTGGACTAGAGTATACTAAAATTAGCCTAACGACGTGAATGGCCGGCCTTCCCATGCATGCCTTATGATGTCACGCCCCAAACGAATGGGTGATAGAAAATCTATGTATGGCTTAATTCTTTGTTAGCAGTGGCAAGGCTAAAAGATGTGACCCTACGTATCTCTTTTCACAGATAATTTTTTTGGAGGATAAAGGCAGTACGGAATTGTGGGGAAAATTATAGGATGGGTTGGATAATAGGAAAATTATAGCAAATCTATGTATGGCTTAATTATTTGTTAGCAGTGGCAAGGCTAAAAGATGTGACCCTACGTATCTCTTTTCACAGATAATTTTTTTAGAGGATAAAGGCAGTACGGAATTGTGGGGACAATTATAGGATGGGTTGGATAATAGTTTTCGCATACAATTATTTTTTTAATTTGGCAGCTTGATATATATAACCCTTTCTTTGGGGGGGGAAGCGAAACACTTGGGTGGCTACAGGGCATAACAATTGTTTTTTTTTCTTTTTCTTTTTTCCCACGATTTCTGGCCACAATAGCTAGTCTCAGTCCCACGTGGTTTTTTTAAGTTGATGCTCGTAGGTATGGTATGGAACCAATATGTTTTATGCCCAATTGTGATTTGAGCAATACCGAATTAATTGAATTACTCACATGATTTCCATTGTTAAATTCCAGGYGGCAACTTCAAACTCTCTTTCCCATGAGTATGTTGTAGGAGCGAGCATGTATTTACAATGGAGGCCCTGCAATTTAAAGCTAGTATGGATGAATTAAATTGATTTGACAGCTTATGTATAGACACAATTTGTTTGGACGATTCTTGTACGGACACAGATTGATTCGCTATATGGAGGGATAGTATGGACTGAACAGAGTTTTGAAAAATGTGTGATGAACATTGATATGTGTACGAAATTGCTTATTTTCATATTTTTTTTTTCCCTTGATTTCTCTACAGAATTTGCAGTAGACTTTATTTTTTATATTTTGTTTTCAACAAAAGTCATTTTTTAAATCGCCAAAGTCCAATTGTTGGTCAAAGATCAGATCAGAGAAACTCTGAAAAAATCTTTATGTATATTATGTGAAATAAATATTTTTTTTTTCTTCAATGGAATTTGATTTTTTTATTTTTTTGTTTCTTATTGAATATGCAGCGGAATTATTAACTTTAAATGGCCAAAGGCCAAGTCTTGGTCAAAGACCTGAATTAGAGAAAAATTCTACTAATTGGATGTGGCTAATGTTGGCAAATGTTTAACAGGTAGCGTATGCTTGTCATTGATGGCAAGTACAACAACGATGATCGCTTGAGAACAACAGCGATGATCAGCAGCGTAGTGATATTCAGGAAGACCGACAACACAACCAGGAAAACAAAAGATAATTTCAGGTTGATAAAATGTTCGAAGGCCCGAGAATCATTTCTGATCGTTGGATCTCATTCAAAATTCCCGAAAGAACGAGGGCCGTCAGATCAAAATATAGACAAGAAGAGCACTGAACAGGAGGACAGATCTCAGACGTCAGATCTGAGCGCAGGGTCCGACCACCGTTGGATCGAGGAGAACCTACACAATCCTTAAAGAACAAGGAGAAGCGGGCGTAATCGCGACATGCGAAATCGCGACCTAATCTGAGGCGTCAGATCAAGGTTGAATCTGGACCATTGATTCCAGTCCATGTCGGGGTTTCGAGGATCGCGTGTTGGAGATGTCAAAGAAACAATGCAACAAGAATGTCGAAATCGCGATATGCGATATGGCGATTCAATTGCAGCCATTGAGTCAAGATCAGATCTGGACCGTTGATTTAACTCCTTATCAGAGTTTCGTGAATCACGACTTAGAAGTGACAAAAACACTTGACAACAAGAATGCCGATTTCGCGATATGCGATATCGCGATGCAATCGCAGCCATTGATTCGAGAATAAATCCAGACCGTTGATTATGGCTCGTATCAGAGTTTCGTGAATCGCGATATCAAGAGGCAAAGAACCCAATGCATTAAGAATGCCGATTTCGCGATATGCGAAATCATGATTCAATCGCAGTTGTAGAATCAAACTCAGATCTGGACCGTTGATCTAACACCATATCGGAGTTTCGGGGATTGCAACTTGGAGATGTCAAAGAAACAATGTTGATTTTGCGATATGTGAAATTGTGATGCAATCGCAGCCGTAGAATTAAGCTCTAATCAGGACCATTGATCCCACTCCGTTTCGGGGTATCGGGGATCGCGACTTGGAGAGTCGAAATGCCTCATCTCCAGACTCGTGATATGAGAAATCACGAAATGATCTGAGCCGTCAGACCAAGCGTTAATCTGGACCGTTGATCTGAGCTCCATCTCTGAGTCTCGCCTATCGCGACTTGGAGTGACGAGAATCTCCATCGAAGGAATGGCGAGATGCGAGATCACGATGAGATCAGGACCATTGATTCATCAAGATCATGAACCGTCGATCATGGTCGATGAAGATTATAAGTTCGCAACGCTTGTTATCACAGCCTGTGGTCACCGTGTGTGATCGCCAGAGGAGATGAAGAGTCTCCAAGCTTTGTCTAGTGAAGGAAGACTATTCTTAGAAGGGATTGACAGATGTATGAGCGTGGAAGCCTGTAACTGAAATAGAGAAGGTGAGCTCGACTATCATAGAGAAGACAAAGAGTCTCAAACTTCCAGAGAGGCTGAGGAATCTCAGTATAACGTACAGTGATGCTGGAGACGCGAGGCGAACCACCAGAGAAGCTGAAGAGTCACGATGGTGATCAGACAGAGCACTCGAGAGGTGGAGGATAACTGCGCAGAGTCAACATGCATAGGTATTGCGAACATTGCATGCACAAGGTGCACAGAATCTATAAATACACGGTACAAAGAAGAGAAGGGTTGTTGTTGCTGTTGGAGTTTGCTGTGATTGTAGCAGGTGAAGGTGATTCATGTCTGAAGAAGAAGGAGAGTGCAACTATTGAATTGAACAAAAGAGGATCTGTGCAGTGAATGGGTATGGCGCACAAAGCTTAAAAGGCGAAAGAATAGACAATGCAAGTGAGGTGTGCAGGAAGGCAATGAGGCAGACAGAGTAACGAAATGCAGCAGAACAGTGATGAGTCTGGTAATCCATTGTTGAACATTATATCACTGTAATAAGTTTGAGTAACACAGAATCAATATTTCAGGGTGGTTGGGAGGTGCTAGGAAGGACTGTTGTCCTCAGAGGTTCAAGTGGGTGCTTGAACATAGGAAATTGGTGCTTCCTTCTAGTTGGTGCTAGAGAAACTAGGGAGTTGGTGCTTCCTTCTAGTTGGTGCTAGAGAAACCAGGGAGTTGGTGCTTCCTTCTAGTGGGTGCTAGAGAAAACAAAGAGTTGGTGCTCTCAGCGAGTTGCAGCTTGCTAAACAGAGGTTGTAGCCTCGTTATGAGTTGGTGCTCATATGTATGATAATGTAAAGAATGTAATTATTAATTATCATATAAAGAAAAAGAGGTTTTTACCCTGTATGGGTTTCCTCGGAAAATATCTGTCTCTGTGTTTCTCATATATGTGACTGATGCTGAACGTGATTGTGTTTATTTCTCTGCATTATTGTGATCATCATTCAGTGTTTCTGCAAAGAGTTTTAAAAGAAGCATAATTGTTTAAGCTCAGTAACAACTGATTCACCCCCCCCCC
>JASDQU010503485.1:66801-85389 GCA_032191745.1 Picea mariana | reverse complement strand
TTCTACACACTATACTTCCAAGCCTATTGGAGATGTCATATGAGACATATCTACAAAAAAAACAAGCTACTATCTACATGCTACGAGACCTTCAAGTCCGTGGTATATTCACTTTGAATGAAGACAACATCCTGTTACATCTCGAACAAGGAAAAGGAAAAGAAAAACAACTCACAAAAACTTCAACCACTGGCTTTACTCCTTAAATCACCTATTTCATAAAAGACCAAAGAACACCATTGTACCATAGTCTTTGCTTCCGCCTTCTTAAAGATAGAACACATATGTTTATTCCACAATGTATATATTAATATATATGCATATCTTGTAAATTTCTTGCACTTCGCTTATAAAAAAATGGAATCTTTTGTGAAATGCTGCCTTTGGATATTTTCCATGGAAAAAATTTCTCACTTCTGGGCAACCATGCATTGAATCGCATTTAGCTTCCTTCTCTTTTGTTATGTACAATATCAGTGATCCAATAAAATCAATCACAAAATAGATTAGCCTTCATTAGAATATTTACCATTCAATTGCATCACACCATCTGCTCTACTTTGCAACTATGCTTCTTTATACCATTCACAAAGCTGCATTTTCTCATACTGCAACATTAGAATGCTGTTCTAATCGTACTTCAACATTCGAATACTTTTGCCTTCTGAACATGCTTCCATTTTCTTGCATTAAATTTGGCAGGGACTACGCTGCTTCGCTGCCCTTGTTAAATTATACATTGGATGTACACTTCTAAAGATTTAAGCGCTCTAGAAGCTTTGTATAACCATAATTAGATGGATATAAACTGGTACAACTTCTATTAACTTAAAATGTTATGCTTTAAATATAAAATCCACGTAAACTCTCACTCTCCAGAATCTAAATCATTCATGCATGCATGCTCGTCTTCTTAACAGACATACAACTTACCTCCTCTCTTCTGTTCACATATCAGAAGAGACAAATCTTAACCTTATCCATATTGATTCTTTTAATAAAATTATGATAGAACACGAGTCCATCTGCGTAATCGTGAATATTTTATTCCAAACAACTCATGTGATCATCTGTTTGTCTGTTCATATAAATTGGAACTCTCCTAGTTCTAATTGATCATCACTTTCAAATTAACCCACCACTAATTGGGTGACAAATTCTGGGTGACAAGTTTCACGTGATTGTCCAACGACATTGTTTAAATTCAATATTATATATGTCAACCAGGTTGTCATGTTTCGGCCTGCCTAAGTATTACACAAAAGTACTGTATATGTCAGGGAATCTGTGAACAGCGTGTCAAAGCAATTGAAAAAAGTATACAGAAAGTATTCGGTCACATGGCTGCATCTTAAATCTAATTTATCCACGGTTACCCCATCATAAGCTTGGCATTCCTATAAATATGCACACGTTCTCACATATGTTGTACACATTTCTATCGATCAAAACAACCATAACTTCCTGCGTAACGATCAGTTCATATTTGTTTTCCACATCAATTTCTCAATTTTCATTTCATCAATTAGAAGAGCATCGATTTCGCTAACAGAATGGCCAGCGCTGCATCGGAAAGTATGTTCATGGAAGGAAGGCGTTACAGAGGCGAAAGGGCAGCTAGGCCTTTGCCCAAGAGAGGGCAGGTAAAGGCGGGCATCGCAGCCTCTGCCGTTCAAACCATAAAATCTGTGCTCCTACCGCGGAAGTCACTCTCCTCCACTCCTTCACAAAAAGTGGGTACACGCATATTTGATTGAGAGATGAGTGAGGTTGTATATAACTTTGTTGGCTGGTTGAAATGCCATTCGCAACTCCCACTCTGTAACCATGATCAGAGCGTCAGTTTGATCTAGGGCAATCAAAAGACACTGGTATAGGATGGGCAAGGCCACTCTAGTAAGATGGCGGAGGGTGAACATTTTGAGGTCTTTGCAAAGTGGATGAAATAAATACGGATCAGTCAGATCTGTTTGGAAAGAAATTGATGAGAACATATTGCTCTTCAAATACTGCATATTGTCTTGGACCAGATTTTATTTGTCTCTCAACCTATTGAACCTTTGAACGAGGACTGTTTTCCGCGTTTGTTATATATTGCGATCTTGACATTTGATGCTATTTTTGATCATCTTAAACTCTACTTTTGAGTTAATTAAAAGAGCGAACTAGGACTCTTTTCTGTGTTTGTTATCTCTTATGATCATGACATTTGATGTTACTTTTGATCATCTTAAATTCTACTTTTGAGTTATTTAAAGAGTTAATCCTTATCAATAATGTATCTATCCTTTTGGCTACTCTTGCTGTGTATAATCATCCCATCTCCTAAAATGTTTATGAATGAAATTAATTTTTTTAATGTAACGGTAAAGATTATATTATCGAAAGGTTTTGGTTTTACCGGAACAAATCGAAATATACAACATTTATAGGGCAAGGCTAATGTCTTTAATCTCTGGGCCATAAAGGACTCCAAATGATAACAGTCTGATACTCGTAGAAACGACTTGCTTAAACACGCATAAGTATCTGTTCTGATTAATTTTCGTCTAGAAAGAATAAACTTAAAATGCAGAGAGGATTAAAAACTTCATAATGAGAGATAGCTGCCACATCCCGTTCCTCCTAGATGTCTTCCTCAATCTGGCTGTAGAAGAGTTGTCTAATGAAAGGCCATAGGATGGAATGTGTAATATTCCCAACTAATCTTGAAGGGAATTTTATGCGTATTCAGACCAAAATTTATAATTTGTCCTTATGTGAATGTGAAGCTAACATTTTTTTGCTCAATGATAAATATTATCAAACATATAAAAAGTACTCATAAAGGGAGCAAAATAATATCGCATCTTATTATGAAGGGAAGCAACAATACAAATATCTCTAATGGATGTAATAATCACTTCAAAATAATATTCAGAACACAAACTATTGGGTGCTAGGCAGCGACACAATCTATAGAAATCACACAAGAAACCTGGTATGATGCCAATTAATGAATCTAAGATCAATGAATCTAAGATCACAGATGAATCTCCCTCTTACCTAGTTATGGTGGGTATTGCACCACCCAAACTAAACTTGTAATGCATGGGTTTTGCCCAAAACCCTAATAAAAATTTGGCCAAAAGAGCACTCAATAACATATCAAATCATAATGCCAAAGTGAGAGACTGCCCCTAGATCTTTCTTCCTTTGACCAAATTAAACCCTTACTTAACTCTCTTTCAATAAAATATAATTGTTTATTTAATTTAATTATCTCTTTAGGGTTTGATGCCTTGACTCCCTTTTCTTTGTTGACTATAGCCTACAACTTAGTATAGGCTAATGATTCATTAATTGGAAGGGGAAATTACAATCCTCCCTGCCCAAAATTGCTTGTCCTCAAGCAATTCTAATCAGGGTGTTGTAAGATCTCCTCTCCTTCTCTGCAAGAAACCCTTTCCATCTTACCATGTACTATCGTATGAATCTACTTCTCAGCCTATGTTCTCGGACATCAACAATCCTCTCGGGTGCTAAAACCAACTGTCCTTCCTCATCTAGCGGAGGAAGATCTGTCGAAGCGGTGACATGTTGGCCCAATTCCTTCTTGACGCATGGCACATGGAAGACGTTGTGAATTTTTCATCACTCTAGTATCTCCAACTCATACGCCACATCTCCAACTCTCCTGATCACTCTATAAGGCCCGTAAAAGTGAGCTTCAACTTCTCTACACCACTCTTCTTTAGTGATGACTATCGGCCCCGTTCTCAAAATTTCGTTCTACCTGGTGCCTATCTGCATACATATTTTGTTGCTTCTGAGCAACCTATAAATTCTCCCTTACGACTCTCAGGATGTCATGACTTTCCTACAACTAGTCTTTGGACTGGGGCCTTGCTCTCTCCAAACACCAAATCTACAAATGATGGGGCATCATAGCCATATAATTCCATCAACGGACTCATCTCGATGGACATGTGATGAGTGGTGTTGTAACAATGCTCCTCAATATGCAACCATTTTAACCATGCTCGTTGTTGTCATGACTCATAGTTCCTCAAGTACCCTTCTACCCATTTGCTCACGTACCCTTCTACCCATTTGTTCACTATCTCAGTCTATTCGTTTGAATGAGGTTGATAGCTTGTACTAGGTGTCAACTTCGTCCTAGATAACCTAAATATCTCCTGCCAAAATGCATTGAGAAACCTATTATCCATGTCACTGACTATGCTCCTCGAAAGACCATGGAGTCTGAATACTTCCCTGAAGAAGAGATCTTTTACCTGAGATGCGTTGGATCCTAAAGGAATGGAAAATAAGTGTGCAAACTTGGTCAATATTTCCACCACCACATAGATGCAATCCCTGCCTTGTACCTTTGGCAACCGTGTAATGAAATCCATGGAAAAGATTTCCCACATTCTCTTTGGAATAGGTAGTGGTTGAAGTAAACATGTTGGCTGTGTCATCTCCGACTTGTTCTGTTGACAAATTTTGCACTCCCTCACGTACCATAGTACATACTCCTTGAGACACTTCCATGAGAATATCTCTCTCACCTATCTATAAGTCTTCAGGTACCTGGGTGGCCTACTAGAGGGGCGTCATGAACTTCCCTCAAGATCTTATCCTTGAGTGTGGACTCAAGGAATAGATCCTTTCTTTGTAGTAGATAATGTCATCCACTACTCTATACCTGTCATCTTGGATGGTACCCTCCATCAACTCATAAGAGGATGTATTCTTGGAGTATTCCACCAAGAGAGAAGACTTCCAATCTGTTGAGACCACGGTAAGGAAAAAAAATAAAGGCCTCTTGGAAATGGCATCGAAAATTACATTCTTATTTCCCTTAACATACCCAATATCAAGGTCATAGGATTGTAACTTACTCACCCACTTATGTTGTCTCTCGCTCAAGTCTTTTTGCTCCAAAAAAATACTTCAAGCTATTATGGTCGGTCCTCACTAGAACATGTCCTCCCACCAGATATTGTCGGAATTTGGCTAATGCATGCATAATGGCCAACATCTCCTTATCATAGATGGAGTAGATCCTTTCTGGCTCTCTCAACTTCCTACTCTTGAAAGATATGGGGTGGTGGTTTTGCATCAATACCACTCCTATCCCTTCCCCTGATGCATCACATTCTGATAAAAATGGCTCAAAGAAATATGGAAGTGCTAGAACTGGGAAAGTAATCATTACTTTATTCATTTTGTCAAAGGTTTTATGTGCTTCCTTTGTTCAAATGAATGCCCCTTTCTTGGTGAGATCTAGCAGTGGTGCTCCCAGTTGTGAAAACCCCTTCACAAATCGCATGTAATAGCTACATATTCCAAAGAATCCTAATAATTATGTGATTGACCTAGGGGTGGTCCAATCTAGGATCGTTTGGATCTTTTGTTGATGCACCTTTACTCATTCCACATCAATCACATGCCCTAGACAGAGGATCTATGTTAACCCAAATTTGCCCTTTTCCTCCTTAGAAAAAACTGAATGCTCCTCCATGATGGTGAGAATTTCGTCCACGTTCCTTAAATTCTCTCCCCACGTTCTACTGTATATCGAAATATTGTCAAAGAATACCAGTAGAAATTTCCTCAACTGTTTGTTGAAGATATGATCCATACATCATTAGAAGTAGTTGGGGCACTAGTCAACTCGAAGGGCATGACTACAAAATCGTAATGGCCATAGTGACATCTGAATGATGTCTTATGGATATCTGATTTGGTGGTATCCCAATCGAAGGTCAATATTCAAAAAATACATCACTCCATGTAGCACATATATCATCTCATCAATCCTCGGTATCAGGTATCTATTCTTAATATTCTTCTTGTATAGAGTCATGTAGTCAATGTACATTCTCCATGTGCCATCCTTCATTTTCACCAATACTACTGAGGAAGCAAATGGACTAGAGATAGGTTGGATGTATCCCATCTCCAACAGCTCCTGTATGGATTTTTCTATTTCATCCTTGAATTTATTTGGGTTCCTGTAGGGTGTAATAATCACTAACTTGGCCCCCTCCTCTAATTCGATGACATGCTTGAATCCTCTGTCTGGTGGTCTCCCTGCTAGTAGTGGCTCGAACACCTTATCATTCTTTCTTAGTAACTCCTATATATCCACATGGTAATGCTGACAATCCCGGGATGGCTTATGCATTGTGACCAGGCACTCCACTGCGCATGCCACATCTCTATGTCTACATATGGACTCCATGCATTTTTTGGATACAACCTTGGGTGCTCTAGGTGACATGCCCCTAAGAATAAATCGTTGACCCCTAATGTCCATAAATTCCATCCTCATGTCCCGATAGTTCATTTTCAAATCTCCAAGGAAATACAATCACTATACTCCCAGCACTAGATTGGTGTCTGCTAAGTCCACCACATAAAATTAATTGGCCAATGTGTAGTTTCCCAATATTACATCCAACCCTCTAATCATATGGGTACAAGTCATGTTGTACCCATTTGCAACTACTATTTCAAATCCCTCAAATTCCTCTGTGGAAATTTGTCTCCTGGCGACTAGTGCGACGTTGATGAAGTTGTGAGTGGCCCCGCCATCAATTATCATCGTAACTCTTTGTCCCTGCATAACTCCCCTGATATTGAAGGTATAATACCTAGGAACTCCTGAAAATGTGGCAATGGTCACCTTCCTTGTTCCTTCTTGTAACAGAACTTGTTCTGAAATCTCAAGGCGTGGTGCCTCCCTATTGTTTTGACCCTCATCTGGGCTATGAAGGTACTCTTCCTCACCTTCATCTTCCTCATCGAATAACACCTCAATATAATGGACCTTTCCTTTGCCCATACACCCGTGAGCCGACTCCCATGGATCCTTTCCACTGAAGCATAGTTTCTTCCTTCTAATCTATATCCAAGAAACTTCATCTAGTCGGTCTTTCCCTCTCCATGTATTCTAGGGAAACTTTATCGCCTGACCTTTCTATAGAATGAAGGGCTTAATCAAGGCCTTCCTAGCCACTATGTCTACCATATCCCTAGTTTTCCTGATGGCATCATGTAATGTAGGTGGCCTAAAAGCATTAACCCAACCTTTCAAAGGTTCAGCTAGACCCTCTCTGAATACCATCACTAATCTTCTTTCTAAAATATCAGTTACCTTGATAGCCATCATTTGAAACTCTATGATAAATGTTTCTGGTGTACATGTATGTCTTAGTTGTGCCAATTATATTTAGTGAGAACATTTTTCCATTCTTAACCCATAATTATAAACAAGTTAGTGGTAATCTTTCATGGGTATGGATTCCCACAAGGTACATAACCAACACTAGTTCTCTCACTTGAAATTGTTATCCAATCATCTCATGTCAAAATAACATTAACATTGTATCATAAAACTTGTGTCAAATATATCATAAATCATTTCAGTAAAACACAATTATTTAACATTTATTTAATATTTTCAATAATACATAGATTACATCACTATTTCTATTTCTATTTCTAATCGGTAAAAGTATCAAAAATTGTATAAAAAAACAATATAAATATTATAATTAAAAAAATACATAAAAGATCATTAAAACTACATACGGTTTAACCAAAGACAAAAATCAAATATCTCTCAATGAATGTCAACCCATCACATAGGCATATGTTCGTTCATTTCTATGAAAATATTCATGTTCAAGGCATGAAGTGTCTCTCAAAATTATCAGAATATTCAATAGCATATATCAACATTGTACTTTTTTTTCCAACGGGAAAATTTCTCGATTATATTAGTTATATAATGTGTTCTCGAAACAGAGAATTACAAAGCTCAGCCAAAGTCACAACTATCAAATGAAGCTTTTGCCTTTAGTGGTCTCTCAGCCAACAAAGGGAGAAAGTTCATAATAAGAGCAAGAGTACTACTAAGAGTTTGAAAAAGACACAAGGATAAGAGGGGGATAAAACACCAAAAAAACTAGCGGATAGAAGTAATCTTTAGATTTGATACATAGTCTATGAGTGGTCTTCGAAACTCAAATCATAAAAGACCACTAATATGAAAAGGAGCAGTTCTTAAAAAAGAGTTAGAAAATGGGAAGGGCCCTCGTGACCATCTAACTAGAGGTTGTAAGTTATAATGCCCACTTTTTTCTGAAGAGCTATCTTGGATAGTTGATCTGTAGATTTGTTGTGTTCACGATAGATATGTTTGAAGCTGATATTTTTGAAAGTAGGTAGAAGAAGTTTGATTATGTCCTTGCATGCCAGAAGGGAGATGGCTTATAGATCGCCCCTGTTTTTCAACCACTCAATAATTATTCTAGAATCCCCGAGAATCTGAAGAGATTCAATATGAAGTATAGAGGCCAAGTAGAGCGTGGCCCAGGTGCCCAATAATTATGCCCTGGTATTGTTGCCCGAACCACAATTAAAGTTCCATCTATAGGATGATTTTTTTGTGATTTTTATCAATCCTGCAGCGCTGCTCTGAGTGCCATTTGAAAGCGCTGCTCCATCAAACCAACCTGTTGGAGTGTCCTCTAGTTCAGGTATCCTCTTTGTAATCTGCAAACTTGGCTTTCTAGAGTGGATATCAACCCAATTTTTAAGTAAACCAAGTGTTTTGTAAGCTACATAGGTTGTATATGGAGTCCCATTTTCAAAAAATTTAAAATTTATGTCCAGCCAAAGAGACCAACAAACCGGGGATGGAAGTTGCTTTAGTTTATGTTCCCTGTGGGTCTAATAATCAAAAGAGTCCCCAAGAGTAGGTCTGTCCCAAGTAGTTTTAAAATTTAGCATGGTTGCAATTTTGGCCCAAACTTGTGTGGTGAAGGGGCACTTGATGAACAGGTGGTCCGCAGTTTCTGCATCAATGTGGCAAAGGTGGAAAATATTTGGCCCAGTCCAGCCCTTCCTTTGAAGGATATCCCAAGTGTTCAATTTGTAAGCGATCATGAGCCAAGTGAATAATTTTATCTTGGAAGGTAGGTGCCAGGTCTAGAGATGTTTTCTCCATCCTCTGATATTAGTGTTCCATAGCGTATTTTTATTGGTTGAGTAAACATTCTTAACTGTAAGTTTTCCAGAGTGATCGCCCCCCGACCACTGAATTGGATCCTCGAAATCATTTAAGTGTATACCCGATTGAGCTAAATTCGAGTAGAGGATGTTCCAATGTGTATCAAGCTCTACGTTGAGATCAAGTGCATCATTGGATAGCCACCTGTCAGGAAAGTAATTTGAACTAGAACGATCTCTTGCTTGGTAGTGGTACCAAACATTTTTTTAGTTGAGTTGTGCTATTAGCTATGGAGAGAGAGTGGTATTATCGCCCATACCAATAATGCAGTCGCGTCCAAGAGTAATGGAATGGCCCGATCTTGGCTTCCAACATAGCCAACGGGTTATCCATTGTTTGGATTTGGTTAAGTTTCTCCAGAATATTGAATCCTCCCTAGTGGAAATTGTATCAGTTAGAAGCCATCTAGTAACCATGTGTTGTGAGAGGTACTTGTCCTTGATAATAGAATTCCAAATGCTAGGAGTAATCAACACACTCTAGAGGGAGTTGGTCGCAAGTTCTTGGCTGAAATGAAATAAATAATGAATCCCCCATCCACCCTTTTTTTTGGGTTTTTCCAAAGCTTCCCAATTGTAGAGGTGTTGTCGGGAGACTACTACATATGACCAAATTTTCCACTATTTTTCGTTGCTATTGCCACACATATCCGTCGCACTTTCCACGAAGACAAACAATTTTTTTCGTGGTACTTTTTTCGTCGCTATATCCACGCATTCGTTTTTCGTGGAAACAATGACGAAATCAAATCGCCATGTGTCAGCATCTTAAAAAGAGGCATACTTTTTCCAACAGACAAATTGTGGCAATAGAGACGAAAAAAGTGTGTTAGAGTAAAACCCCACTACTGACTTGCGACATAGATGCCATACTTGTGACGGTTAAAGCATGGAAAGTAATGACAAAAGATCATCAAAATAGCGACGAACAAGCGTGGCAAAGTAAAAACACCTATCAATAGCTTGTGACGTAGATTCCATACTTGCGACGATCTTATCAGCGGTATTGCCACGCCTTCTGTAGGTTTAAAAAAAAAATTGATATTTTTTCCCCTGCTTTCTAAGAAATCTCCTGTCACATCCTTTTGTGTGGATAAGTAAGTATCGGTTATGATTTTGAAGCACGGTCCTATGTGAGGGCATCTGCTATCTCATTTTCCAACATTAAATAGGCAATCTCAAGATTATTAGCAAGTTTTGTGTATTTAACTATCATTGGAGAATCGATGAGAGCATCATTAAGTTTCTGCATTTATGTATTCAGAAATGGACTTTAAACAACCAAAAATACTTATTTCGTGAATACTTATGTCATCAGATTCCGACCAAAAAAAACATTTCGTAGAAAAGTTAGACAAAGCCCAATTTTTCACGTCGATTTTGAAGTGGGTGTGGGAGCATCTCAACTCCAAATTCTCACACCTACCAACGTTCTCGCCATCCATTCGAATTTTCCATGTTGATTTTGAAGTGGGTGTGGAATCATATCAACTCCAAATTCTCACACCTACCAACGTTCTCGTCATCCATTTGGAGAACCATGGAAAATTTGGTCATGCATCTTGAATATAGCTAGTTTTAGGCTATGTCGATCAATCGACCTACAAAGCAAAGGAACAATTATTGATCAAAGATAACCCTTCTTTCTATAATGCCAAGGTTAGGAGAGAATTCATGGGCCTAATATATGTTTTCTTATCAAGCTATTGAGACATGGGAACATAGGTAGAACCCATATATGTTACAATCAACCAATTTGATTGCGCTAGTATTAGAGCGAGAGTTGCAACAATGTCCAAAAGGTTCAAAATCTAGGTAATGGTCATGTAGTAATAAGACAAGGGCATAAATACGAAAAGTTCACTGCACCTATATCTAAAGTCCAAACCATTAAAAGATATTAAAACCATCTTCATATATGCAACAAGTTCAAGAAATCTTGATGAAGTAGCACGATACTTCTATCTGGTGACACACAATGACATGTGAGGGATGATTTTAGGGGCTAAATTTCACTCGTGGGCTAATTTTCCATAGTTTTTCCAAAAATGAGATTTGTTATTTTAAAAATGATTCGCCCAAATTCTATAGGATAAAATGATTTTTCCTTAAAAATCGTCGAAATTTAATAAAAAACTATATAAAATCCTTAGAAATTTGAATATTTTTACAAAAATATCGCCAATCATTTATAGTTGGCATATGAAGGATTAGTAAGATTCGCCAAGGTTTCTACATTTTCAAATAAATTTTCAACCTTAAAATCATCCCTACACTGAATGGTTGATTTGTTAAGTTGAAGCACAATTAGAAGTCTCTGGAGTCATGTTCCTTGCAAATATGGATGGATACAATGTGTCGTTGTAAGGTCATATATGCTTGTCTTTCCTAAAACAAATGTTACAATGTACTATAAACAATGCAAAGTGAAGGAACCTTGAAGAAAGATAGACTTAGGAAAGCATGACATTGAGAAGCCAATAATCCTAGGAAAGTGTGAGAAGGCATATGGCACTTACAAATTAATTCAAAAGCATATGGAAATTATGATTTAATTCTCCGATGTTGTAGAGCCATAATATATTTTTGGACATGAATACTATCATTACTTTTGACAATTTTCATTACTTGTTGAAACTCAACAAAAAAAGACAATCTACAAATTAAGTTAACTAGATATTCAATTATTTTCGAAATTTATCACCTGTAGCAAGAGGTTAATAACATGTGCTCCTTGCTCAAGGGACTTTTGGATACATTGTGGGACAATATTGGATGACATGGACCTAATTTTCAAGACAATGAAGATGCACATACACAACTACAACAAAGAGCTAGTTTGGCTTATCATTTTTGAGAGAGCCAAATGTTATGTCCATTTTATGATTTTGTGCATTTAAGAATAAATCCATTACAAAAACATCAAATTAAAACATAGACAAAGAGTTACTTGTTCCCTCATTGAATCAAATGCTACAAATTAGAAACAATTCCATTATAGGCAATAGTAGAACGCAAAGGGTTACTGCTTGCTCTTATGGTAATTGGAAGGTCTATACATGATCAACCCCATGCAACATGGATGAATGTGCAGTACAAGCTTTCTCAAGGGAAAACAATACATGATTATCAATAAATAACACTTATAAAATGCATGGTAAAAAACACAGTTATCTTTGAAGAATTTTGTGAATGCTTTTTGGACATGGGAATATTTTTAGAGGCTAACATATTCGTTGATCCATTCTTAGACTTGGGGTTTTATGCTCATAAGTTGAAAAGGTTAATTGCTTACATAATCTCAACAAAACTTGCAAGTCAAATCTTGTGAATCTAGTAAGCAATCAAAAGAGTGGATGAGCTAAAAATATCGTGAGTCTTTTATTGAGCATGGTGTACTATGACAATGAGCTATCTATTAGATAGAAAAAGCTTATAGTTGATAGACACAACAACAAAAAATGCCTTAGAAAACCAAATTTATTGTTAATATGCAATGGCCTCTCGATCGAACCAGGGTTGTTGTGGAACACCCCTCTTCCCTCCTGATAGTGGAATGAATTTGGGGTGATAAAATTGAAGGTTCTACACTTAGACAGTGCACCACTCCAGGTCAATAGGTTCTTAGACTAAAATAAAGCTTGCGAAGGGAACAAGTTAACTCTCCACTTTATATCAAGGTGCATAAAATGAAGGGAGCACGCTTGAATTAAAAGAAAGCTTGAACAAGTTAACTCCTCCACTCTATGTTTCTATTGCCACACATATCCCTCCAAGAGGTCAATTCGTTGAGTTGGATATGAGTGCGCTAGGCCTCCAAAGGCCAAGTGACTTTAATCACCACCAAAACCTAGCGATAGGGTGACGTCAAGCCCTCAAAGGTGACGTTTTGGCCTCCAAAGGCAAGTTGTTTGGATTGTAGGGGATAGATGAGATCCTCCAAGTTGTTTCTTAGGCTTCCAAAGGCATGTCATCATCATTCAGTGTGTGGCCCCTGGTATCCAACCTGTGGACTTCAAGCCCCAAGGAATCCCAACCTAGCCTTGTTCTTCCAAATATGTCCACCAAACAAGGTCCTGCAAAGACAATGAATACACCCTTGAAGGATCTCAATTCAAATGCATCATGATGAGTAAACCAAATCAATAAAAGAGCCTCCATTTCTTCTCCATTTGTCTTGTGTACTAGGTACCCATAAAAGGATTTGATTCCTTTTTAAACTAAAATTCCCTACAATGTGGAGCATTTACATGTTCCCCTTTACACAAACCACATCTTATTCCCTTCAACCATGTGTAAGGACTCTTGACAATTTGGGGGATGAGAGCATGGGAAGTTTCAATGATTAATTTCCTCATTTATCTTGATGGAACCAAAAGTATATGGAATAAATATAATGTCACGAGTCAACTATATAGGTAGATTTCGTACTAGGGTGCATAGAGAACCAAATCCTTCTAACTTAATGGACCTAAAAATAATATAAATTCTAATGAAGAACTAAGTGCTAGGTATGTGGGATGATTAAAAAATTTGGGGGAAACATAAAGAGATAAATCCTCTAATATATATGAACCTAAGAAATATATGAAATACAATTTATCCTAAGGTGTTGGGCTTGTGGGAAGATTTTTGAAGTTAGGATATTACAAAGGGTGAAATCCATTATGGGTTTTTAGGGCTAAAAATATTTATCTGATATGATTGGCACTGAGGATTTGGCATATGGAAAGAGATTGTTGGATGATCCTTTCAGGCTCTAAGTTGTGACCCTTTTGAGCTTCAAAATATTGTTTTTGGTTTGTCTAGCAAACAAGTCAATAAGAAGCTCATGACATGAAAGGGATAAATAAGATATGAATTTTAATAAGTTATTTTTCCCTTCAATGGTAGGTATGTAGCTAGCACACTAGGATTCACAAATGACAATAGGCCTTAGTAATATAAAACCGACTTAGAGTTGTAACTCATATGCATCTAAATTCCTGCCAACCAACCAATAGGTACATACCTCAGACAAGTAACTAGCTCGTACATGACCAAATGACATCCAACCAATAGGCACAAACCTCGGACAATTAGCTAGCTCATACACTTTCTAGGCTTATTGACGACGATAGGTTAGGTCATCCCTATTCAATATCATCCTCGTGGATGTTAGATGGGTTTTAAAGGAGCATGAATACTTTAAGAGTGCATACCCATATTGTTGTTTCACTCTCAACAAAAATATTATGTGATGATGCCTTTATCGTCCAACAAATATCCATTTAATTTAGAAGTAAGGAACAATAGAGAGATCAAACTTTTAATGAACATAAACCTTGAAAAAATCAAGGTTTAATGGACCCCATCATTCTCATGTAATGTTATAGAAGAAAAACCTTTGGATCTACAACTTTTGCAATAGTTAGTGCCTAAAAAACAAAGGTGCATATCTAGATTCTAACATGGACTTTACTTTCATGGCTTAAATGATGTAACCCAACATTTAAATTAGAATATAGGTCCCAACTATTATGGTCAAATCCATCAAGTTAGCTTGTTATATTGAATCTAATAATGTATATAAACATAAATCTCTCATAGGATCCATGGCTTGAAGTAATGATATATATGTTTTAAATAACACAAAAATGCATAAGCACACCATAATCATGATAAAGGCAATGGAAGAGATATGAGCTAAGGGATTTTTCTTTGGGTGTAATAAAAAATGGTATTGGTGGAAAACATGTTCCAAATAAATAGTATTCACCTCAAGAATAATGACAAGGATGACGAGGAACCTCAATAGGATATGTGAGAATAGTTTGAGTGCTCATTAAATAATGAAGCAAAATTTTACAACATATTGATGAATTCCTTGGAAGATATAGACATGCCCAAAACTGTTAAAATTGTAGGATACATCAACAGCCAAAATGTCATAATCCTTATTGACTTAGGTAGTTCCCACACCTTTATTAACAAAAATATGGTATACAAACTAAATTTTGTTACACATCCATTTATAAACTTTCAAGTGGTGATTGTAAATGGAGGAACATGCCACAACATTAAACTAAGTAGATTACAAACTATCAATTTCCATTTACACCATTGTTATTGAAAGGGTGTTTTTGGGGGTTCAATGGATTAAATAATTGGGTACAATGTCCATGAACCATGGGGAATTGATGGCCTAAAGGCTCTACCCATTCAATTGATTAGCTCACATAAAATGGAGAATCTCCTCAAAACATGTTAATGGAGTTATTGTTAATAGTCATTGAATAGAAGCCCAACTTAAAGTAGGAAATGTTCCTTTAGAGATAAACATAACTTCAATAAGCCTGACATGGTGTTTCAGGAAATTCCCACAAGGTTTTCTTTTTCATGAGATCTCTGAACATGCCATTAAACTTACACCATGTAGTATCTCTGCCAACATAAGGCCCTATAGATTCCCTTATGATCAAATGAGAGAGATTGAAAATATGGCACAAGACATGTTGGATGCAAGGATCATTCAACTAGGATAGAGTGCACTCTCCACTCCATTATTCATATTATTATCTTCATTCACTCATATCAGTACATATTCTCCCTTTCTCTTCTCTCATTTGTTTACTTAAGGTTCATATGTGTGTGTGTGTGTGTGTGTGTGGTTAAGATTTTGTACTAAAAGTTTGTTATAGTTGCATTGGTCAATGTAAGAATACAAATAAAGGTTTTTCCCACAGTCTATGATTCATAGTTTGTTAAAAAAATTGATGCTTGTCTACCAAAAATGCAATTCTATCCTTTCTAGAGGATTGTGAACTTTTACTAGTATAAAGCCTACTTTAAAAAACACGTCAAAAAAATTAACTTATCATTGTGCTTTCACCAGATCCATTAGCCCATACAACTTGATAAGAGTTTTCCACGAGATGCATTTCCATCACCAAGACCTGCATGAATCATAAAAGACAAATTCTTTATATGAGTAAATAATATATAAGCAAATAAACATGTATTTAGTTATGTAAAATACTCTAGAAAAAACTTAAGTGGTCGCATACCTTAATGAGCTTCTCTTTGTTTCAAGAATAGGTTATTATTTTTTGAACAGGGCTAACCATGTGAAGGTGGAAAATCATATGGCCCCTCCCCCCCCTCACATCGTTCTCAATTACCCATACCCAACAAATGATTTTGTTTATATAGAAAACATATAGACATTCATGCATAACTAGGATAGTAATCAAAACATATGAACATATAAACATTGAAGCATAATGTTTTAATTCATATAAACATCCAAATACAAGTCATGAATTTATACATCTAATTTTTCTTTGATTTTTTGTTTTTTTTACATTAAAAAAATTGGCGATTGGGGTATCATAATCATCCTTTGACAATGTATTTCTTGCGCCCTGTCCTTCTATTGTTTGTGTTTCCATGCACTCATGTACCATACTTCTAGTACGTCGTTGAGAAGGGCATCGAGGCATCTGTGCAGGGGCGTGAACTGCAACAACGAAAATGATCATATCGATATGTTGAAATATAATTGAAAGAACTAATTCATTATTTTGATTAACATTACACTATTTCTCTTTACCTGTTTGTGTAGCCGTGACAGTTGGTGCGTTAATTTCTTGTCCACTTGGTTCCTCTCACAGGTCACCCTCTTGTGCTACATGCTCTTCCATTTAAAGAAGATAATATATAAGTATAAGTCAGGAAATAAATATCTACAATCATAGTAAATATTTCTAATTCTGAAGCATACATACCGGAATGGGTACTCTTCTCCCCACTATCATTAGGCATGTGCACCCTTGTATGACGTGGTGTCTACTGAATACCGCTAGATTCATTGTTGCAGTTGCACTGTTGCTTGAAAACAAACATAAATACTTAGTTAAGGGTGATATAATAAAATATGAATAGACTTTACAAGCATGCTACTGCGGTTTCCTTATTCATTTTATTTACCTGCATGGATGGGGAGATTGGAGTCTGACCCAAGATTTTCCTATATTTAATCACACTTTTAAAACTGTTCTTGTACCCAAGATTTAGGTCCTCCTCAGTGGCAGCAGTGTCAAACATATTTAACTGCAATGCATAACACCATTAAAATTACCAATAACAAAAACAAATATTTGTTTGCTACTGTTAAATAAATATTAACCATAGTTAATCATTTAATTCTTACGATTTGTGCTTTTAGTTTTCCACAGCTGCCCTAGCATAGTTTATGATGCTCGCGCTTTTCCATTCTAGCCTTGGTTTCTTTAGATGTGTTAGGTATCCTATATATGGAATTTTTGAAAAAAAATAGATATCGAAATTGTTACTTAAAACAAGAAAGAAAAACATAAATGAGCATATTTCACTAATAATATGACATGTGTTGTACCTTGCTTGACTAGCTTTGGATGTCTTCCTTGTTTTTTAAACAAGTTCTCCTTTGAATCCTCTATCAGGGCCTTCCACTCTTTCTCTGGAACCATGGGAGGGCACTCATGCTTGAGGTCTAATTGCAATTTCTCTCTATATTGGGCCCTGGTATATTTTAAATTCTCGTCGACTAACTTTGTAACCACTTTCTTGTTGAACGTATTTCCGAACAAGTTTACCATGTGGTCTATCAATTCATATTTCTTTTTTCTATCTTGGCTATTCTGCTGTGTGCGAATGGTGGGGCCAAACAGCTCCAATGCTTTGTCATTCAAGTTTCTGTAGAAAACATTGATTCCTGCATAAACATGTTATCCATTAATTTCTGATAATCTCAACAAATGTCCATTTCAATTTCATGATAAAAATGAATCAATTAATTAACAAATACCTACAATCTTCTGAATCTTGATCAGAACACATGCGTCATCCACCAGAAATGTGAGATCTAGTGATTCAGTGATTTTAATTCATTCTGCTCCATGCATAATAGCTTCCTCTCCATCTATAAAACACTAGCATTTGATGATCAAGTGGAAATCTATAAAACACTGTCCACAGGCTTCATTATTGTAAATATTTTCTTTTTTTTTTGTCGACGACAGGCCCAATCACAGTTATCATGGCAAATAATCTTAGATGTATTTTGTAACCCAGTTTATTTGAATATAGAATGTTTGAGGTTTTTGTATGGTATTTTCCAATATCTAGTATTGTTTTTTATTTTATTTTGTACTTTTTTTGTGTGTCGTTAAACATGGACGACAAGCTTTTCTTTCTGTTGCCCAACACTTCGATTTAAATAAAGGCTACCATGTTTTCTCCTTACATTTTACATGGAAGAATAATTTTTCATAGGACATAATTATGTGGTGCACGCCCTATACTTAAATAAATAAATGGGAGGACCCGTTCTTTTTTCATTCTTCGGGGTCCCGTAAATAGAATGAATTAATGACTCTATTTCAACAAGGCAACTCAAGTGTTGACGCCATGTTCCTGTTCAATATTTTGCATATATTGCAGCTTCTTCTATTTGATAATATACGTGCATATAAAAAATGTTTCATCATATATATATATATA
>JASDQU010503485.1:53530-66739 GCA_032191745.1 Picea mariana | reverse complement strand
ATTTCTATTGCTTATGGGTTTCAACGAAATTTGTGAACCAGACAACATCCTGCAAATTGGAAGATGCTTTACATTTGGACCAAAAATAATATATTAATATGAATACTATTGGAATAAATATAAACACTTTTTCTTTAAATTTTTCTTGTTTTCTCCCCCTCTATTATCCCTTTGTGGTTCTATATTTAGTAGCATCTCTATGATCACGACCTCCTAGATTTATGGATTGACAGATGCTCATCTTTATCTCTATCTTCACACCATGAGCCCAAACAACCGCATTTCCTTTCAATACTTAGTCAATTATCTGACCACCGGGTCCCGGGTTTGCGGTATCCAACACTTATGTCCCCTGTTCTGTGATCTGCAATTTATGCTTTTACTAGTGAGAACTCACTAGGGGTTCGAAAAGATTGGAATTAATAAATGAAAAGTAGATGTTGTTCTGTGAGATACTTAGCCCTTTTTCCCTTTTCTTCTTCTCTTCTATTATTGCTTTCTAGTTATATACTTAGCCGCCTTTCTATGATCGTGGGTTCCAGGGTTGGCGGGTTGACAGATTTCCATCTCCATCTATATCTTCACATGACCAATCCAACTGACTGTTGTTTCTTTCCATACTTAGCCAATTTTATGGTCGTGATTTTCGGGTTGGCACTTTCAAACTTTGTTGCTTCTTGTTCCGTGATATACATCTTGCACTCAAAACTTCTGTGATCTACAATACCACCGTGGACTCCTCGAACTTGCAAGATTCACTCTACCAGGGTTCATAAATGTTTCAAAGCATCTGTTGCTACGACCATCATTCCTTTATATACTTAGCCAAATTTTTCCACATGTTTCGTGATATACATCTTGCACCCAAAAAATTCTTTGATCTACAATTCCACCCCGGGCTCCTCCAACTCGCAAGCTTCACTTTACCCGAATTCATAAAAAGTTTCAAACCATTTATGGCTCTCTTCCATCCCCGCCACAATCACGCCCTTCCCAATACACATTAATTATTCTGGCCTCTAAATTAACTTCCATTGTTTTGTGACCTGCAAATAGCACCCATACCTCTGCCATATACAAATTGGCTGCCAGACTTTGACATCTTCCCCTCTTCCGTGTTACACATTATGCATTCAAATGTTCCGATTGATACAATTTGACCGTCAGGGACTCACGTCTTTTGGGGAGACCTTGTCACCCTATTTTGGATCCTCGGGTTGGCGGGTTCACAAAATTTCTAGTTCCTAGTCATTGTTTACTGTGCCGACCATCTTCGTGCTTCTTTCCAAATATGAAACAACAAAGGTTTAATGCTAATATGCCATCATGCAAAAACCATAAAGATTGTCATTAATAAGAAAAAGCCTCGAGGACTAACCATTCCTACAGACCTTGTCTAGATACATGCAGAGAAAATATTTCCAGGTAATGGGAAAGCTATTACAAATTCTAATATATTATCGAAAACAAGTCCAGTTCATTGTTTCCCTATTCCATACTTGGACACTTTTTCAATATCGGGTTCCTGGATTGACGACGTCAAAATTGTGTTTCGAATTTTCCACGACTTGCAAACAGTGCTCGGAGTTCCGTGATATACAATTTGTCCGTTGTAATGCCCCCTCAGGATCTCGACCATCCGCCGTTGCTTTCAATACTTATCCCCAGGTTAGATATATCTCCATGACGTGGTACATTTACTATGTATCGAGTCCATCCTACCGTTTCCCTGTTCCATACTTAGACACTTTTTCGATTTTGGGTTCCCGAACTAGCGGGCTCAACATTATGTTTCCAATGTTTCGCGACTAGAAAACAGTTCCCAAATTTTCGCAATATACAATTTGTCAGTAGGAATGCACCTTCATGCCCCAATCTGTGGTCAACATTCCTGAGAGATACAATTTGACTCTCGGGCCCTCACCTTCCTTAATTGATGTTCCTTGTCCCTGCCACCTTCCTGCTTCTCTCTGGATATGCAATTGGCAAGATTTAATGATAACACTTTGTCATGCATGAACCTTAAACATGTCATTAATGATCGAAAGGCTCGAGGATATCTCCCACACTTCTGCCATATACAAATTGACTGTCGGACTCCCATATCATCTCCTCTTTCATGGTACATATTTTGCACTCAAGTTTCAAGACATACAATTTGACCCTCGGGAAGTCTCGTCTCCTGGGGAACCATTGTAACCCTAATTTTGAATCTCGTCTGACCGCTTTCCATAATTTCCCATTTCATGGAATCTCTTTCGCGGATCCTCGGGTTGGTGGGATCACAAAATCTCCATTTCTTAGTCACTTTTTACTATGCCCGCCACCTTTGCACTTCTTTCAAAGTATGCAATGACCAAGATTTAATGCTAATAGTTCATCATGAAAGAACCGTACAAACCATCATTAAAAAGAAAAGTGTCAACGAGACAGTGAAATTTAAATGAAGCTCAACTCCTCGAATTTAAATGAATTTATTTTATCTTATTTTCTCTTATTTTCCCAGAGACATGTAGAAAATATCTTGCCACACAATGGCATATATATATTACAAGTTTCAATATATTAGTGAAAACGAAACCCCCCAATCGTTTCCCTATTCCATACTTGAGCCACTTTTTCGATTGCAGGTTCCTGGATAGGCGGGATCACGTTTGCACTTCCATTGTTCTATGTCCTACAAACATTTCTCGGACTTCCGCGATATAGAAATTGCACTCTGGACTGTCCCATCATGCCCTCTTTCATGTTATGCTTTTTGCACTCAAAAAGTTTCAAGACATACAATTTGACCCTCGGGCCCTCACCCCCAACAGTTGTACCTTGTAACCCTATTTTGAAGCCCGCACGACCGCTTTCGATAATTAGATACTCCTTAATTGCTCTTTCCCATCCCCACGACCTTCGTACCTCTTTCTTAATATGCAATTAGTAAGCTTTCATGCTAACAACTCACCATGCAGGAACCGTCAACATTGTCATTAATGAGCGAAACGCTCGAGGAGATCTCCCATTAATACGCATTAAGCCAAGATCTACAAAGAGTTATATTATCCCTTTCGATTATTTATCTCAAACATGGGTCATCATGTTGGTTCGTTAAGGAAATATCCAATCCTTAATTTCTCATTGTTGTACCTTCCATGTTCGCACTTTTATGTATGCAATTACTAGTATTTAATGCTAACAGTGCATCATGCAACAACCATCCAACTTGTGATTAATGAGCGAAAGTCTCGAGGAGATCTTCCATTCACATGCATTGGACCAAGATTTGCGCAGGGTTATATTATTCCTTCCAACTCTTCATTTCAAACATCGTCTGGAGCAAATCAACGTTCTCGTAAACTTATGGCAGCAACTCGATAGTAGTTCTGTGGATATATAGTGAATATCTTCGGACGTGAGGACCAGAACTTCCAGTGGTCCAGGGCATACTCTTACTATTCATCATGTTCCACCCAGAACAAAGTGATTTAGACCTCTGGAATCACTCGTGTAGGCTACATCCCTGAGGTTTTTTACTATAAGGAGGTGGTCTCTTGGTGTGTCGAAAAATATATTTCAAGCCAAAGAATTATTCCACTATGCGACCATTCTCCTGTTTCTTTGTCACCTCAGGTCTTCTGCAAGATGTTAAGATTTTCAGAGCCAACATTGACCTTCAGAGAACAAGACTGCAAACAGTGCCTAGAAAAACATGATAATGGGTTGGACCTCTTACCCGAGCTCCTCGAAGACCCGACAACAGTTCCTGAAGATATCACAAAGTTATAGGTCAGTTCCTTTATAAATCCATTCCGGGAAATTGCTTGGTTGTTTACAAAAATAACGGGACAGGAATCCACGACAAGCATTTCCCATATAGTTATTTATATTTTGTACTTCACAGTGAATGAACAATTCATTTTCGATTAGGGAAAGCTAATTTCCATTGAAATTTGTTCGCAACTATCACGATTCAAAGAATCGAATAAATTTTATATTTCATCCTACTTGATTTTCGCAATAGTGCATTGTTGTCTGTTTCTAAAACTGTCTCTGTCCAAGAAAATAAACTATGAATTCAACCTAGTAACATTCTGGTACTAGACCTTATAGAGGCACAAGGCCTCCCATTGTTTTTATGAGGTTTTTAATGGCTTTGTATCAGTTTTCAAAGATTTATTGTTAGTAAAGGATGCTCCCCGGATGTCTGGCCAGGCAACCAAGTTTTTGGACAGGAAGAGAACACTTGAACAAAAGGAAAATTACAGTGTAATAATGATCTTTCACTCCAAGGAAAATCTTGTTTCCTTCCATGCCACATCACAGACAAGATGTTTGTTACAGAAATAACAAGGCAATACAACCACTGGTTGTATTTTTTCCATGACAAGAGAAAAAAAAATATCATTCCTCTGCCCTAGAAAGTCAGGGACTTCATGTGTAGAAATATCAACAAGATTGATGAATTCGTAGGCCATTTCAAAAACATGAACCTAAAATATGCTGAAAGGCTAAAAGGCTTCGACCCTAATGGGAATTTTTTATAACATTTGCTATCATTTGGCTTTAGCATCTCTTTTATCCATAGACGCATGACTGAAGACGGAGACAGTGACGACAACACTCATGCTTCTAACGATTGCGAGGTAGAACATTGCAAAGCACAACTGAATTGTATAGACAATAGAGAAAATGATCCAGTGAGAAGAGTGGTCAGTCCCCGACCAACACTCGCAAGAGCACGACATCACGAAGCATCGCGTCAATGACCCACCCGAGTAAGAAAGCAACACAAAAATCTTCAAACGGAGGAGGATATAAGAACCCTCCTCGCGGAAAAATTGATAGTTCTCACAAGATTCCCCTGATGAGGAAGAGAAAAAACATTGTAGGGTAGGCAAAAGAACCCGAAATTGAAAGTGAGCACATGTAACTTGAAACTTATGTGGATGCCCTATTGCAAAAAGTTGACCCGCATGCGGACGCGATGCACCATAGTTCCATAATGGAAATAGCTGAGACCGACATTTTTTATGAAGATGAATACTTCATATTCCAGAGCATTGTTTTTGACAACCAATCTAAAAATTAAATCATTGAAAAGAGAGATGTAACAAATAAGAAAGGAAAATCTCATACAGATATTAACTTAGGAAAATTTTGTCATCCCAAATCTCTCGATTTCACTGTGTAACGGGTGATACAGTGAAATATCTCGATTTCACTATGTAACAGGTGATGCTCTTGATGATTCCATTGGAGGAATTGAAGCAGAGATTTTCAGACTGAACGACTGATTCAAGGAATTGGAGAAGGCTTTCATTGCTACCCCAGTGTTTTCCAGTCCTTTAGCAAAAACCGTGTCTACTACCCCTGCAACCAAGTTAAAAGGATCCTCCAGCCTCCTCACATCCTGTAGAGCCTTTGTAGATAAGAGCATCAAGAAAAGAATGTAGCTAATTACTGAAGCATGGGAAACATCACAAAATATAGATTCCTTTCGAAAGAGGGAAAATGATTTGCATGAACATTTGCAGATGAATTTAAAAAATGAAGAACGTTTCTATGAACAGATGGTGACCCATTTTTCCAACCATGCGATCAACAGCTTAGATTTGAAAAGAAGACAAGAGGATCTCCCCTCCCCAAAGAGGATCAAACAATTAAAAGCATGCTGGCAAAAGAAAATTAAGAACCTCCAGCTCATTGTCGAATCATGTGAACAAGCCACATCAGAGAAAGAAGAATTATTTAGAAACCTGACCCAAATAGACTTAGTTGAAAGTGCCAACAAGGTTCAAGACCCAAACTTAATCCTCAAATCCTTGTCCTTGACCAAACAAACCTTCGATGAACAACTTGATATTTTAAAGGGGTTGCCTTTATAAAAATTTTACGGCATCCTTGAATATGGTGAAGATGAGGTCGAGAACTAGCTAGAGGACTATTTGGCATACAATGAAGAAATTGAACAGGCTTTGCATAATATTTCTGTGGATCTAAGGAAATTAGAAAACGAGCTTTTCGACATAGAAATTCGTGATGAAATCAACGTGGCCCCCATGAGAAGCTACATTGAAGAATGGTTCCAACGGAAAATGGACAAGCTCATCAACAAAGGGCAACAACCAGTTGGCACGATTCCAATGGGCATCGACGACAGCAACAAAAATGCAACGACTTCATAGTAAGTCTATACTGATCACATCTTGTTTTCTTTATCAATCCAGTTATTCTACCTCTTTAAATAGAAATCTCTAACCAAAGACTCATAACTTCAAATTTCTTTTTTTCAGGGCTTTCTCTCTACTGTTGCGCACTTCTTCTTTTTACATATTTCTTGTACTTATTTCTTTTATGGTCTACGGGAGCCCCAATCCCATTCTATATGACAAACACATTTAAATTTCCAGAAATATGGAACAGATTCCAATATGTAACAAACATTATTAATTTTTGATAAATTTCAAAGAAAATTAATTCAGGAATGCTAATTTTTTTCCCCTTAAACTACGCTGGATGTAGGAAATTGTGTTTATTATATTTGAATGTTTAATGTGTGATTCAGTCTTTTTTTCCAAGAACCTTTATTGCAAGGAATTATTAATTTTTGATCAATTTCAAAGAAAACTAATTCCTGAATGTTTGAGATAGAAATTTTATAAGTCCCATGTTTGAACTATACACACCCCAGGGAGAAACTGCCTAGTTCGCATATTAACGTTGGGGTCATCTACACTGCCACAAATCATCCTCTCATCCTCTGCATGAATACCACATGTATTTCAAACTGCTTCCCACATGTCTTTTCTCGATCCCGAACAACCTAATAGAGACTAAGGCTGTCATGCAACACTTGCAGGACTTAAAAACAATTTTTACTCATAAGGAGAACCATATGAATACCCTTTATCAATATGGATTCCCTTTATCCCAGACCGTTCTATCTGCGTAAGCTAAAGGGAAAATGGGTCGGAGTAAGAAATCAGGTGTGGTCGGCAAAGGTGCAAATCATTTGCCCTTTAGCCTAAGCCCGTTCTAACTGATGTCGCAATCCTGATTCCCGAGTTCTATCTGCTTAAGCTAAAGGGAAAAGGGGTCGGAGTAAGCAATCAACGGTGGTCAGAAAAGGTGAAAATCGTTTGCCCTTTAGCCTACGCTCGTTCTAACTGATGTCGCAGTTCTGATTCCCAAGTCCCTCTGCTTCTCGAGTCCCTCTGCAATCCTGCACCCAATGTCCCTCTACAGCTTGACGAGTCCACAACTCATTGCATGCATATCTCCATCACTTCTGCCATATTAAGAGACACGAAATTTGCTCGTGTCTTCATATATCAGAAGAGATAAATCTTAGATTTCAACATTCATAAAATATAGATATAGCAAGAGCCCATCTATAGAACCACATAGATATATTAATCTACACAGCTCATGTAATGATCTATCTGTGTGAGCTTCAGTTTCTGAGAACATATATAAATTGTAGCTTTCCTTGTTACAAAATTCCATCACATATTGAGAGGCAAATTTCACGTGAAGGCCCAACAACGATTTTTCAATTCAGTATTATTATATCTGTCAACCAGGTTGTCATGTTTCGGCCAGCCTAAGTATACGCAAAAGAACTTTAATATGTTGGGGATAAGTATACGCAAAAGAACTTTAATATGTTAGGGAATCTGTGCATAGCCGAAAGTTGTCAAAGCAATTGATGGTTTTGAATCACATGTTTGCATCTTAAATTTGATTATATCTGCGGCTACCCATCACAAGATTGGCATTGCTATAAATAAATTTGATTATATCTGCGGCTACCCATCACAAGATTGGCATTGCTATAAATATGCAGAAGTTGTTATATATGTTGTGCCCATATCTAATCGATCAATACATCCATAACTTCAAGTTTATATTTGTTTTCCATGGCGATTTATCAATCTTTATTTGACCAATTAGAAGACCAGAGGTTTGGCTACCAGAATGGCCAGTGCTGCATCAGAATGTATGTTCATGGAAGGAAGGAAGGCGTTGCAGAGGAAAAATGGCAGCTAGGCCTTTTCCCAAGAGAGGGCAGGTAAAGGCGGGCATCCCAGCCTCTGCCATTCAAAGCATAATCTTTGTGCTTCAACTGCCGAAAGTCACCCTCTTCCACTCCCTCACAAAAACTGGGGTGCTCACGGCTTTGATTAAGTGTAGTTGTATACTGATAAAACTACATTATAAAAATGATTGATATAAGCTAATAAGTATTATTAGTGTCTTTGTGCTTCAACTGCCGAAGTCACCTTCTTTTACTCCTTTACAAAAGTGAAGTGCTCATGGATTTGATTGAATGTAGTTGTATAGTAATACAACCGTATTATAAAAATGATTGATATAAATTAATAAGTATTATATATATGATTGATATAAATCACTAAGTATTATTAGTGGTCATTCTTAAAAAAAACAAAAAAAACTAATAGCATCTATGACATATATGAACCACATTTATAACGCTTGTGGTTGTGCAAGTTAATATCTTAATTTTAATTTTGCATAAGATTTAATCGCATAAATAATATTGGTTTTTAATTTAGTTTGTGTGCTACCTCATTGCAACGACAATGGAGGCAAGTTAAGATTATGAGGTAACCGGGTTCAATTATGCCTTATTAGGTCTAACTTTCATCTTATCTAATTGACTGATCTTGTCTTATATATAAAATAATTTATTAACTTATACTGCATGCTTACCGAGAAGAACTCTCCAACGATCTAGAGTTTAGCAGTGATCCAATCATCCAAGGTTCAGCGATCCAGAAAGAGAGCGATCCATTAATCTTATGATTAACGATTCTATCCCTTTGGACTCTAAGATTATAAACTTATATATACCAGTGAAGGGTTGCATTATAATGTGCCTGGTTATAGACTCTCAGAATAACAGTGTCTCTGTTCTTCACATGAATAGTTGGCCTGATCTAGCCCTTCACCCAGTAAAAAACCTAAATAAAAAAAACTTAAATGCACCAAATATTAATAACTTGATAAGTATAAATATAATATGAAACTACTTCTCTCTAAATTGATGAAGTAACTTCATCTCCAGATATGATATAGGTTAATTTTTTATTTAAAAAAATGTACATTTACCTGTGTAAAATAATTAAAACAATTAAATAATCAAATGAAACATATTCCAAAATTTTGAACTGTAAGTAATGTTTATTTTCATAACTTTCATAACTTCTGGAGTCTTTCATAAATAGTCTAATAAATCTAAAGCAACCTCCACTGATATATATAGTTTTGTTAGACTAGATTTTATTAAAAAATGCTATAATATTTTTTTATATATCTAAAAGATATATAAAAAAAATTATAACAATTTTTAATAAAATCTAGTCTAACAAAACAATTACTATCCGAAAGCTTTCAATTTATTCAAATTATTCTTTTGATAAGTTACTAGTGTCACAACTTTCAAATAATTCCTTTTATGATGAGGGCGTGACACACAACTGGTGCAAGAGACGCTAGTCATCCAGGGAGGCATACTCACCAATCGATGAGGGTCTGACACACAACCGGTGCAAGGCGCGATAGTCATCCACGGAGGCATACTCACCAACCAACCGATTGACACTTGTTAATGAAAACTAAAAGTATCCCAGTTTATTCAAATTTTTTTTCTTATGAGTCTCACACAACTTTCAAATCATTCCTTTTATGATGAGGGCGTGACACACACAACTGGTGGAAAGCAGCGCTAGTCATCCACGGAGGCATATTCACCAACCAATTGACACCTAGTAAAGAAAAGCTAAAAATATCCCAGTAAAAAAACTTAAATAAAAAAACCTTAAGTATAGTAAAAAATTTAAATGCAGTAAATATTTAATTTTTAAAGTGAATTATTATGATTATGTTAATTATTTTAATCACTCATTTTAACAAATATATATATATATATATATATATATATATATCTTTTATCCAGCAAAAAAATTAATGATTAAAATTACAATTTTTCATTTATTATAAAATATTGAAAGGATATCAAATTTTATCCATTAAAAACACATCTATGATTAAAAGGCCATTAACTCTAACAATTTTCAATAGATATAAGCTATAGACACAATAACTTTCTTGGTGTGTTGAAATGCTATACACAACTCCTACTCTGTAACCAACCATGATCGGAGCGTCCCTTGAGGCAATATGATTGCAAGGCCACTCTGGTAAGAATGTAGGATGTGACCATTTCGAGGTCTCTGCAAAATGGATCAAATGAATATGGATGAAACCGCTCACCTTGTAAAGAAGAAACTGGCGAGCAGGTGTTGCTCTTCGCATACTACACGTTGCCTTTGGACCATATTTTATCAATGTAATATATTACTTTTAACGATAGTCATTTCATTTCAGTTATAGTTCGACACATTGCCTTTGGACCATATTTTATCAATGTAATATATTACTTTTAATGATAGTCATTTCATTTCAGTTATAGTTCGACTCTCTTGTGGTTTCAACTAATATGAAATAGATATATAATACTCATTTTGGTTGGTTGACTTAGAATGAGGAGAAAACCACACCACTGAGGTAACATTCACAATCTATTATTGAACGAGGATTGATTACATCATTATATAGGAACTGGTTTTACTTAGGCAGTTACAACAAACACCAGGAAAATAAGATATACATTAATTGAGATGTAGAGTTCATCTACGTAACTATCACCTACTCTATTATTTCCAAGTCTCCCCCTTAATGGAGAATGGATTGAATTCTACACCTAACATCTCCCTAAACAGCTCAAACTTAATCTTTCCAAGAGGCTTAGTGAAAATATCAGCAGTGTTTTCACAAGTATTACAATACATAAGAGCTATTTCATTTGACTGCAATTTTTCTCTAACAAAATGAAACTAAGCATCAACATGCTTTGTCCTTGCATGATAAATCGGATTATTCGCTAGCTTGAATGAATTTTGATTATCACATTTGATCATTGTAAGTTCCTTTTGTTCTTCTCCAACATCTTGAAGAAGTCTTCTCAACCAAACAACTTCACAAGTTGCTACATGCAAGGCTTTATATTGTGCTTTAGTAAAAGACAAAGATACAATAGGTTGTTTTTTACTGCTCCATGAAACAATCCTGGATCCAATGCCAAACACATATCCAGTGGTTGATATTCGGTCATCCGGATTGCCAGCCCAATCAGAATCTGAGTAACCTGTCAACTCAACATCATATGCATCAGTATATTTAATACAATAATCAAGTGTTCCTTTTAGATACCTGAGTATCTCCTTTGCTGCATTCCAATGGATTTCTTGAGGTTTCGCCATAAACTGACTTAACACACTCACATAATATGAAATATCAGGTCTAGTTGTGGTGAAATAATTCAAACTACCCACCAGCTGTCTATACATAGTGGCATTCACTTCCTTTAAACCATCATCACAAGAAAGTTTCACATTCTGTTGCATAGGAACAATAGAAGATTTACACTGACCCATTTTAAATCTCTTAAGTACTTCTCTGACATAATTACTCTGACAAACAAAAGTTTGGCCTGCATTTGTCCAAACTTCAAGACCTAGGCAGTAGTGTAACTCACTAAGATATTTCATTTCAAAAACTTGTGACAACTGCTCCTTGATTTCATCAATTAATTTCCCTGCATTTCCTGTAATTATTAAATTATCAACATATAAGGAAATCAATACTATATACCCCTACTCATCAAATTTGGTATACAGATTTGGATCACTTTTTCTCCTCATAAAACCTTGTTGAAGAAAGAAAGAGTCTATCTTCTCATACCATGACCCAGGTGCCTGTTTTATTCCATACAATTCTTTCTTTAACTTACACACTAAGTGTTCTTGCCCATGTTCCAAAAACCCTTCAAGTTGAGTAAGGTAGACCTCCTCCTTTGACTCACCATTCAAAAATGCAGATTTGACATCTAGTTAATGTAGCTTCCAATGGTACTTTGTAGCTAAAGAAATTAACTATCTGATAGTATTCAATTTAGGTACTGGTGCAAATTTTTCAGCATAATCAATACATTTTTTTTGTGAATACCCCTTTTCCACTAGTTTGGCCTTATATTTGTCTATACTACCATCTGATTTAAACTTGGGTTTGTATATCCATTTGCATCCAATGGGATTTTTATGTTTAGGAAATTCAATCAATTCCCAAGTATTGTTTTTCATTATAGATTCATATTCTTCCTCCATTGCATTTCACCATTCATCATGTTCATTGGCTTCATTAAAACTCATCGGTTCTATGACATTTGAAATGCTACTCATTAGGGCATAGTCTCTATACCTCTCAGGGAGCCGAACCTGTCCTGAACATCTTCTCAACTGATTATCTTCCTCCCCACTTTGTGAAGATTTGTGTTTGCCTCTAGGTGAATTGTGGTTGCTTGAAGTGTCCATATTATTGAGTCCTTGTTTCTTCTGTTGTTTCTGCGGTTGTGGTTGCTTCTATGGTGGTTGTTTTTGCAATTGTGGTTGTTGCTGGGATGATTGATGTTGTTGTTACTCTTCTTTAACTCCTTCATCAAGAAGTCTATGCCATTCCTCATGAATGTTGTCGTTATGATTTCCTTCTTCCTGCTCATGGAAAAGTACATCTCTACTTGCAAATACTTTGTGAGTAGAAGGATCAAACAATTTGTATGCTTTGAATTCAGAACAATACCCAATGAAAATACATTTAATGGCTTTAGCATATAATTTCTTCCTATTCTCCTTTGGAATATGTGCAAAAGCCTTACACCCAAATACTTTCAAATTATGAACTGCAGGTTTGGAACCATACAAGGCTTCGAAAGGAGTAATATTATCAAGACACCTTGTTGGACTTCTGTTCTTTAAATAAACTGTAATATTTATGGCTTCAGCCCAAAATGTATTTGAGAGATTCTTACCTTTCATCATACTGTGTGCACACTCTACTAGAGTTTTGTTTTTCCTTTCAACCACTCTATTCTTTTGTGGAGTGTGGGGTACTATAAACTATTGTACTATTCCATGATCTTTGCAATATTTGATGAGGTCCCCTAATTTATACTCTCCCCCTCGATCTGAACGAAGGATTTTGATGGATTTTCCTATCTGCTTTTTCACCATGGTTCTGAATTCCTTAAAGTACTAAAAAACATCACTTTTTCTTATAAGGAAATAAACCCATGTGTAT
>JASDQU010503485.1:0-27417 GCA_032191745.1 Picea mariana | reverse complement strand
ACTGCGGAAGTCAATCTCCTCCACTCCTTCACAAAAGGTGGATGCACACAGATTTGATTGAGAGATGACAGAGGTTGTATACAACTTTCTTGGCGGGTTGAAATGCCATTTACAGCTCCCACTCTGTAACCATGATCAGAGCGTCAGTTTGATCTTGGGCAATCACGAGACATACTGGTATTAGGACGGGCAAGGCCACTCTAGTAAGATGGCGGAGGGTGAACATTTTGAGGTCTTTGCAAAGTGAATGAAATGAATACGGATCACTCCAATCCGCTTGGAAAGAAATTGACGAGAACATATTGCTCTTCAAATACTGCGTACTGCCTTGGACCAGATTTTATTTGCCTCTCAACGTATTGAACCAGAAAACGAGGACTGTTTTCCGTGTTTTTTATCTCTTGATCTTAGTTTTGATCATCTTAAATTCTACTTTTGAGTTATTTAAAGAGTTAACCCCTATCAACAGTGCATCTATCCTTTTGGCTACTCTTGCTGTGTATAATCATCCCATCTCCTAAAATGTTTATGAATGAAATTGTTTTTTTCTCCTAAAATGTTTATGAATGAAATTAATTTCTTGTAATGTAACGGTAAAGATTATATTATCAAAGGGTTTTGGTTTTGCCAAAACAGATTGAAATATACAGTATTTGTATAATCATCTCATCTCCTAAAATGTTTATGAATGAAATTGTTTTTTTAATGTAACTGTAAAGATTATATTATGGACAACACGCGCACCTATCCGTGGAGATTTACCCGAGGGTAGGAGAATAGTAAGCAGAAGTGAGGCTTGAACAGAGGAGGAGTGATTGACGAAGAGAGGGAGGAGAAACCCTTGAAAATTTAGGAACCTCAGGTGTGCGGGAGGAGGGGTAAATGCAAGGGAAATCTTGAGTGGCAATAATGACTGATATAGCTTCACGGGACTGCTCAATCCATGTCGACTCCAGGAGGAGGGGTAAATGCAAGGGAAATCTTGAGTGGCAATAATGACTGATATAGCTTCACGGGACTGCTCAATCCATGTCGATTCCACTTGTTGCGTCATTACATTATTACGTCGAAAGGCGTATACCTATTGATAATGGGCACAATTAATCACCTTTTAATCATAAATTTCAATCTTACGGTTGGCAATTGAAGATGCTGGCATATTCTTCGTCGTCCTCTCTAATCAATGGATGAGATTTTGATAAATTAACTTCTTCTCATTTATTAAGACGTCCGTTTATGTGATTACTTTTTTACATTTACTAAATAAGATTAAAAAATTACTTGCTCACCACCACATTGCCATGTTCAGTGATTAAGAGATAATCTATTAAACTGGCCACAATTTACTAAATTATTGTTACTGGACGGATAGGTATGGCCGCGTGGGTGTTGGATGCCAATTAAAAAGTTTTAGACACAGTCATTTTTTTACTAGTGCGGATGTTTACCGTGTGGATGTAAAGTTAAGCGTTTCAACCTCCGCGCGCGTTTGATACGTTTCAGACTGACGATCTTTCGGCGTTATCAGCCGCAAATTAACGGCTGTGCTAGTTATTACCAAGTATAATTAATGTGTAGGGGCAGTAATGGTTAAATTTTATTTTTTTAATTTGGTAAAGCAAGTATAATTAATGTGTAGGGGCAGTAATGGTTAAATTTTATTTTTTTAATTTGGTAAAGCAAGAAATCTAGGTTAAAATTGTTTAAAGTTTTTAAGTAGCGTTAAAAGCCCTCTAAACCTCAAGAGCATAAAAAATTGTATCTTTAAAATTTTAACAAATCCCATACACCTAAATTTTTACCTAAAACTTTGAAAAAAATACAGGTAACGAATAATTTCTACTTGTACTTCTCTTCTCCAGTAACGAAGAACCTCTAAGGTGTATGAGGTGTATGTAGAAGCCATCTCATCATCCACCTATCGCTAGCATCCATGTTTCTCCTGTTGGAGGGGTATTGGCCCATGATAGATGAATCTGACAACGAATGAGATGTGACAGGGATTTTGCTTGTCTTAAATTAAAAGTTTTAATTTTTATTTGTTTTTATTATTTTTTTCCATTATGTTATGTATGTTATGTTTTTTAGATTAGTTTTTTTATTTTATGAGAAATTTAAAAAGATAGTTGGAATTGTAGATTTCAGTAGTTAAGATTATAAGTTTTGTTCAAAATTTCATCAAAAATTTAAACGGATAATTAGAATTGTAGATTTCAGTGGTTGAGATTACATATTCCAAGTATGGAGTTTTTGACATCAATATAAAACTGCCCCCACATTTACCTTCCAAAATTTCAATTATAGTTACTAAAAAAAATCCTTAAACTTTTAAACTATAGTAAAAATCTTTACTCGAGATATATCAAGTGATAAAGTCTAGAGAGGTATACATACCCTACCCCCCTCTACCTCCTATGGATTTGAACTTGTGACCTCTTAGGAGGAAACACATGTTCTTAATCATTAGGCCCACTTAGGTTGTATGCCCCATATTTTCATGGTCACCTTCGAAGATCAACTCTACAAGGTACTTAAGATAGTGACATGCTCCTACAATCTCTTTAATCACAACCAAATAGTGGAGGAAGATAATCTCTCATATTGGAAAATTTATTCTATTTATAGTCTAGTAAAAATGAGTCAAGAAAATCATCACAATAATGAAGGCCTCTACAAAAAGTATCTTTATGTTATAGAGATGATTACATCAATTGGTGGAAGAATACAAAGATATAATCACCTCAAGTATATGAGCACTAATGTACTACTAGGTAAAGCATGCAATTGATCTGACATTGGGTGTCCCTCTACTCTACTTAGTGGCCCTTTATACAAACCCTTTCTTCTAGGAAAGGAGCTCAAATGTTAAATTCAAATGCTAATACAAAAGAACTATGTTTGAGTGACCTCCTCACTCTACAATTTCCTAATTCCACTTGTTTAGAAGGATGAGACATGGTAAATATATATTACACATAGAACTTTGAACAAAATCATAGTCAAGAAACAATATACCTTATTCTCAATTAATGATGTAATGTGGGTGGCCTAAAAGCCTTAACCCAACCTTTCAAAGGTTTATCTAGACCTTTTGTGAATAGCATCATCCTTTGAAACTCTGTGATAAACCTGTATGTTTTAGTTGTGCCAATTATATTTAGTGAGAATATTTTTCCAATCTTAACTCATAATTATAACAAGTTAGTAGTAATCTTTCATGGATATGGATTCCCACAAGGTACATAACCAACACTAGTTCTCTCACTTGAAATTGTTATCCAATCATCTCATGTCAAAATAACATATACATAATTAACATTAAGATTGTATCATAAAACTTGTATCAAATATATAATAAATCATTTCAAGAAAACACAATTATTTAACATTTACTTAATATTTTCAATAATACATAGATTACACTACTATTTCTATTTCTATATCAAAAATAGGTATAATAAGGATAGGGAGTAGACTAACTCAAAGCAAATAGACTTGCTTTTCAGGCAAAAAAAGGGGCGTTAGGGGTAGTTTGAGTTTAGTATTTCGAAACTTTATTTCAGTCATTTTGCCCTATTTTAAACCAACCCAGATGCTCAGAAAATTGATCAAAGTTCTAGATTAGTTGGAAATTTAAAATAAAACTGCCAAAAAACCTACCAAAAAAATAATTGGAAAAAAAAAATTACTCCCAAATTAACCCACTCCACATCCCAACTTGAAGATCTCAAGTGATTAATCTATTTCAATTCTATCTTTAAATAATAATAAAATACAAAGTAACCATTGAGATCCCCATAGGCACAGATTTTACATTATAGTCGAAGTCTAAATATATTAAATTTAATTTTTAACGCATTTTAATACAAAAATATATATTCTTGACTGTAGTTGTGTGTAAGTGCTCGTGTTTGTCATGGTGAACTTAATTTGTTCATTGAGTGCATTGATAATCATAAGAATATGTGCAGTGCTAATACGAAAATATATCTTATTGACTGTCGCTGACTGTGGGTGCTAGTCTTTATTAAATTGTAAATTGATTGTCTTGGTTATCAGGACAATCTGTACAGCGCTTACTCTTGACTAGCTCTATAGCTTGTAGCCGTGCGTCTTATTTCATTATTTATTTTGGGTTATACAGTGAAAAAAATATAAAATTTAAAGGTTTAGTTTAAATGTTATATATATTTTTTAAGTTTTTATGTGTATTTTTTTTATTAAATTTGATAAAAAAAAGTGTTGAAATTCTAAATTTGAGTGATTAAGTAAATGAAATTGGATTTTTGAAGATGTTGAATTTATTTATGAATTAAAAAATGTAATTTTAACAACAAAAATTAGTGATTTCACCAAGATCAAGTGAAAAATATTTTAAAAATTGAACATTTAAACAGTCACACTGTCTAGTAGATGGATGTCTTTAATGTTTTATCATGATACAACTTCTGTGAATGTAAAGATGTTATGTTTGAAAGAGATTTGCCTAATTTTAAGCCCATCAAAATTTGTAAACTCTACTTTTTACAATCTAAATCATCCATGCATGCATGTTTCTCTTCTTAACAGACATACAACTTACCTCCTCTTTTCATATATCAGAAGGGACGAATCTTAAACTTATCGATATTGAATTTTTAATACAATTATGACAGAACAATAGAACAACCTCCATCTGTGTGATTGGTGTATGAGACCCCCTTGTTTGTGGAACAAGGGACCCCCCTCTGCCCAGTTATTTGACTGGTAAAGTCTACGGATTTGAACTTGTGACCTCTTAAGAGAAAACACATCTTCTTAACTATTAAACCCACTCAGACTGTATCAACACTCTCCTTATTCTAATTGATCAACACTTTAAATTTAGTCCACCACTAATTGGGTGACAAATTTCACGTGAATGTCCACCACATTGTTTAAATTCAATATTATATCTGTCAGCAATAGGTTGTCATGTTTCGGCCTGCCTAAGTATACACAAAAGTACTGTAATATGTCGGGAATCTGTGCTCAGCCGAAAGCTGTCAAAGCAATTGATGGCTGTGAATGCAATTGAAAAAGGTATTCATCACATGTTTGCATCCTAAATTTGATTATATCCGCGGCTACCCCATCACAAGATTGGCATTGCTATAAATATGCAGAAGTTGTTATATATGTTGTGCACATATCTAATCGATCAATACATCCATAACTTCAAGTTTATATTTGTTTTCCACGGCCGTTTCTCAATCTTTAATTGACCAATTAGAAGAGCAGAGGTTTGGCTACCAGAATGGCCAGTGTTGCATCGGAATGTATGTATGTTTAATTGACCATTTCTCAATCTTCATTTGACCAATAAGAAGAGCACAGTGCTCCGAAATGTATGCTCATGGAAGGAAGGCGTTGCAGAGGCAAAATGACAGCTAGGCCTTTGCCCAGTATAGGATATCTAATATATTTTTATTTTTAATGGATATTTAAAAAGATAAAATATATCATTTTTTATTGTAATTTGAAATTTTAAAATATTTTTTAATAGGTATTTAAAAGAGGTGTTGTTTTTTTTGCTTAGTTATTATGATTTTTTAATGGACATCTAAAATGAGTAAGGTTTGTGGTTGTTATTATGGATCCTTTTGAATGGGTGTTTTAAAAGGGCAATGGATTCGATACAAGCAGTCAGACGAGATCATCTAGACCCTAGCGATGGGCCACCTTTTCCAGGCAGTAGCACAGTACACCGTCTAGCTTCTCTTCCATTTATTCCTCTAGACAACCCCCTATTTTGAGCTTTCTCCATTCGGCCTCAGATGTCAAGAGAGATTGGACATCTAAAGGGGTAATGGTTTTTATGTATTTTTTTTTTATAGGTGGTTAGTGGGTCGTTTTCATTTTTAGGTATTATGAACCACTACACCATGTTTGTGGTTGTCTTCATTGGTATAAGAACCATGATATATTGGATCTGAAGGTGCACCACTCCACCACCAATATGGAATAGTTCCACTCCCTTGTGGCTAGCTATTATGCAAGTCTCAATCAATATGGAATAGATATACAACAATGCCTTGTGGTTGGTCCCACTTTTCACCACTAGTTTCCCTCATTAGCATAAGGATCATGATATATTGGATCTCAACATGGCATAGTTCCACTACCTTGTGGCTACTACTATGGTCCTACTCTTCACCACTAGTTTCCCTCATTGGCATAAGGATCATTATATATCATCATGATATATTATATATCATCATGATATATTGGATCTCAACATGGCATAGTTCCACTACCTTGTGGCTACTACTATGCACCACCCTTGGATCTCAACATGGCATAGTTCCACTACCTTGTGGCTACTACTATGCACCACCCTTGTGGTTTTCCGTATTGACATAAGGGTCATGGTATATTGGATTGGCATAAAGTTATATGCACCACCCTTGTGATTGTCCCTAATTGGATCACCTTTTTGGTTGTCTCCATTAGCATAAGGATCATGGTATTTTGGATCTCAACCAATGTGGGATAGTTGTACTCCCTTATGGATAGCTATTATGTACCACTCCCCTATGGTTTTCCCTATTAGGATAATGTCTTAAAAAAAATGTGGAATAGTAATTAATTATTGAGAAAACATGTGAAATGAGTACCAATATGGGATAGCATATTTTCTTAGATAGAATGACATAAAGATCACAAGCCAATTTTTTTAGCTAATGTAGAATAATAAACATTTTGGGTATGATGCACTGATGCTAAGTGTAAATGGATGAAATACAAAGGTGGTTGGCACTTGATTTTATTTTGGAAATAAAAAATGGAAAATTATAGGTTTTTCAATTTTAAATGATTAAACTCATATCTACGTTGAAAATTTTCACTTTACAATAAAAGTAACATTTATCTAGAATTATGTTGACTTCATACTAGTATGTAATAAAATAAATTATGAGCATTGTAGCTTAGTAATTGCATATACTTTAAAATTTAGGTAAAGATAATGAACTACATACTTACCTCTGAATTTTTTAGAGATACCTACTCATTTTAAGGAAAATTAATTTATATATTCTATTTACACAAATTATAATTGGGTTTTTACTATTTTTTATTTTGTATTTATTTTTAAATAAAATGACTGCCTCTAGCCAAATAAATTCAGCAATTTTTGTTTTGTGATTTTGAAAATATTCAATTTTCATTTAAATAAATTTTAATAATAGTAAATTTTTTAATTTATAAATTTGAAGAAAAAAATTCAAGAATTTAAATGTTATTTTTAAAGAAAATATGAAATTCATATATCATTACAAACTACACTTAAATGAAAATCTATTTGTAAATATCATTACACACTAAACTACACTTAAATGAAAATCTATTTGTAAATATCATTACACACTAAACTACACTTAAAGGAGAATCCATTTATAATATATCATTACAAATTACACTTAAGGGAGAATCCATTTGTAATTGGTTTAGCACAGGCTCTTCAAAAATTGCAAGGGTGTGCCATTGTCAAAGCTATAAGTTCTAAAAATTAGAGTAACCATTGAGTAATCTTTTTAAGTCAATGTGGATTTAAGTAAAACTTTTTTTGTGGATGAGAGTTAGTTGTATATATGACAATTTAAGGTGTGGGTTTAGTTTGCTAGCAATAAGTGAGTTTAGTGGGGAGGAGACACCCAGAAATCCAACCATGTTAAGAGTTGGTGATGCCCAAGAACGTACATCCTTGGGTGATTTTGATGGCACCCCTAAGTTTTGGTTTCTTAACCAATGATTAAAAATGTTTCCCCCCTCAAATTACAAGCACATTTCTAACCAATATATATATATATATATATATATATATACTTTTTTTTTTTTCCTCTGAAAAAATCATAATTCTATTCATGGGTAGAGAACAAAATTACATTTTGTAGGTGCTGAAAGCACATGCCCAATACTTGAGAAAACTGTGAGAAGTGAAAGTAACCAAAATTGACCAAAAGTAAAAAACCACAAAAGATGAACAAAATATGAAGCTGGAGAATAAACCCAAAAAGAAGCTGAAAAAACCAATATATGTATATGTGTGTGTGTGTGTGTGTGAAATAATCTTAATAAAAAAAAATTATAAATACATTAAAAAAAACATAACACAAATGCAATCGGATTAAAAATGTTAAGGCACATGGTGGCAGGGATGAAAGGAGCTTCCCATATGTCGAAGAATGAGCTAACAACATGAGTGAACAAGTCACCATGCAAAATATTCACAATGAATGAGTCACCATGCAGGATATTTGTCTGATATCAATACCATTGGTGAGTACATAATTTTATTTTTATAAAAATCGAAATAGGATTGTATACCAATATACAAGGTTAAATGTATGGGCTAAAGTGATAGAAAATAAGATCCCTAATATTCTCTCAACCTGACGATGAGAAGATATATTGTTGCACCCCTGAACGACACCATCAAAATATAAAGAGAAAAACACAGAAACCAAACTATCAGTGTTAAACATGGAAGGAAATATTAGAGAAGGTTGAAAGTCTATGTGATGAGTTTAATCCAAATTTGTCCACACCTATGTCTATGTTTCCTTATTAAAGGAAGCGACACAAAATGGAAAAAAAAATCCTTAACTGATAAAATGGAAAAAAAAAATCCTTCACTGGTTAAACAGATCTTAACTAAACCACGAAAGAGTCATAATTGTTTTACAACCAACATCTTTTTGTAGTGTTGCCAAAGTTGCATGAGATATTACGTCACCTAAGTCTCATAATTCAGACACCTCATAGTGATCACGAAATCCAATGGTAGATATGAATGGGAAATAAATGGTTGATGAGACTAGTTGTGAAATAGGAGTTGTCCACTAAGATGAAAATTTTGAGTTAACATAATCGTTCAGCCAAAAAAATATTATTTCGGCCGAAAGACTAAAATCTAATGGAAATCGTGAAAACTGAACGGTTTCCAAGGTTTTCGGTTGAAAAAACCTTCTTTCAGCCAAAAGGCTATTGAGCGAATTCCGTCGGTCGAAAAAAATGAAAAGACACATCGTATCGTTTCATTTTGCGCCAAACTGTATAAATAGGCTTTCGGCCAAACACATTAACACAATTCATCGGATGGACAAACAGATATGAGCTCGGGGATAGGGATTTCAAAGCATTTCTATTACTGATTGCAATTGTATTCTTTTCTTTCTTTATTTCTTCCCTCTATTCCATAGGCTTAATCAGATGATCGATATCGATACATGATGGTTTTCTAGAGCACCTAAACAAAGTTTTGAATCATCTTTTTGGTTTTTGTTGAATAAGGTAATTGATGTTTGTTCAAGTTTTTATTGGAATAGAAATTTATATGTTGAAAGATAAATGTTGAGCATTTTTTCAAGGTGAAGTCTTTGTTGAACATATCTTTTACAGATAACTATAAAAGTCATGGAAAACAAAATTTTGCAAGAGAAAATTTGATCGCACTCGAAATGATACTTGCCAAATCGAACAAAGGAAAGAGCTTTATTAGAGAAAGAAACGAGAACGTGCAAATATTGAAGAAAGAAACGATGATAATGTCAATAGAGATTTTCGACAAGAATAAGTTCAACTAGGTATGCATGCACATATGATAATCGAGCACACGACACACATTGAGACTGTGTTAAGAAAGTACAGAATTCAAAGTATAGAATTCAAATTTAAAATATTGTAAATAATATAATTGTTTGTAATTACAATTTGATGTTTTTCAAAAAACTTAAATAGATTTGTCTCATAATTTCAAAGAAGACATTGAAACCGAAATTGAAGCAGAAGGCATTGAAATCGAAATTGAAGCAGAAGATGAATCACCTATAGGTATGTACATAAATTTAGATAATACAAGATGAACACTCAAGTATATATAATTTAGTGAATTTGTGTTCAGGTTATGTTTTTTAATATAAACTTTAAATTGAAATATGCAGAAGAATCTATCAACATTGATGATGAAATATTAGAAAATGTTGATACTGACAAATTTGGAAAGAAAAAAGATAAGCATTATATAAGATATTGAACTAATAATATGTATAATACTTTTTTCAAAGATGAATTAGTAATAGTATAAGCTCAACTTTTACTTTGTCTAATGAAGTCGAGAAAGTTAAAAGAAGCTACATCATTATTGGGTATTCAAAAGTCGACAAATGATACAAAGGTGAAACATAATGTCTTTAAAAATATAACTAGTGTATTAAAAGATTTTGGAAAATCTCGAAAATAAGATGTCTTTGTTGCACGTAGAGCGATACAAACATCAGTTGTTCCATTTAGCAATATAAAAGATCGTTTGACACGACACATGGAAAAAATGATGGGAACTTTAAGAAAAACATTGCATAAACATAGAAAATTTTGATTGCAAATAGATGTAAATGATGAATTGGCTTGTTGGACAGTGATTTTTAGACAACCCTACAAAGATAGACTTGCAGAAAATGTTAAAGAATTGGCCCGTAATTGTTGGTTGGAAGAATCTCGTGTTTCACCACATACAAGGGATGTGTTGTGACGAATAATAATATGAAAAGAATATGAAGAACATCCAAAACATATATTGCCAATGACACAAATAGAGTTGTTCAATAAGTTCAAAGAAGAGCACATAGAAGTTAAAATTTTCATCAATACATTTGTGTAACAAAAACCATGGTTTGTTAGACCCATCACTATTCGTGACACTTGTTGTTGTCATTATCATTTGGAATTTGAGTTGTATTACGATACTTTTTTGGATTTTGGTAAAACTTTATGGCCAGGTTCACCTCCTCCTTCCACATTCTGTGTTTTTATATCTGAAATTCTATGTGAAGGATAAGATGATGATTTATTTTACAAAAAAAAATGTGCTGGTGGAAAGAAATGTGATCGTTGTGGAAATATAAGTTTGTTTCATTCAAAGTATTATATTGATATGAATGATCAATCATTTAATAATATAAGAGTCAATTGGAAGAGATATGAATATATCAGCATCATGGCTCCATGTTCTTCAAATGTTATTTCCAAAAGGATTGATTTGAAGGTAGATAAAATCTGGGTGATAGATTTTTTGAAGAAGTTTGAGGAATAAATCTATAAATGCACCAAGCATTCACATAGATCTCGATGGCAAGATCTACAATTCAAACAATCCCGTGAAGTGTTTCCACTAGGGACAATTTTGTCTGTAGTTGATTTTGCAGAGATTTATACATTCGCTGCACAAAATGAAATACAGAGCGAATATTATCATTCTAATCAAGTCACGATACTTTCCCATGTTCTATATAGACATGCTCAACGAAGTTTTGATAACATTGAAAGCACCAACGAAAATCGAAATGTTATTAAAGAATATAGCTTTTATAAAAGTGATGATCGAGCACACAACACACATTATGTATAACATTGTTTTGATAAATTTTATGATTCATTGAAAGAGCGTGAAATTAGATTCGATCAACATTGGATATGGTTAGATGGGTGTGCGAGTCAGTTCAAATCTTCATGATCATTCTATTGGTTATGCCGTCTTCATTAAAAATTAAACATTACACATTGTTGGAGTTTTTTTTAGACTGGTCATGGAAAAAGAGAGAATGATGGTGCAGGGATATGTATAAAACGAGTACTTCGAAGGTATCAGTTGAACCCTCATGCCAATCGATTTGAATCCACTGAACAAGTTGTTGAATGGTGCAAAATGACACTAAGCCATGAATATAATCCGTCAAGGGATGTGCATAGGTGTGTATATGTATAAATGTTACATGTATGTACACATGATATATAAATTTGAACGTGTTTAAATTTATATTCAATCTTCAATCATTTTCTTGAGAGATTTGAAGTTAACAAGTTCTTGCCTTTTGCAGGTTTTTTTGGTATGTTGGAATCGAAGATGTAAATAGATCAATCCCATATGACGTTAGTACAATACCTGGGACACAAAAAACACATTCAGCTAAAAAAAAACGTTTTCAAAATTGGTTTGCATTTGATAGAAGAAATAAGTCTTGTTTTTGTTTAGTTTGCATAGAGGACACACAATCCATAGATATTTGCGAGAACGAAAATGCAGGATATGTTAAATCTTGGAGACATATCGAACTTAATCTAAAAGGGAAAATGCCACTTGCAAGCTCAGAGGAGATGGAATCAAATGAAACTATAGTGTCAGTTGATGGCGATAGAGTTTCTGATCTTGTTAGAGAAGGTAATTTTTAAGTTTAAATTTTTTCAAATAACTTGTAGATGTACTTGTGTGATAATCTAACATGAATTATTTGTTGTCCAGTATATCCAATTATTTGCAAGAGATGTTTTTTCCATGGTTGCACCTATAGACAACACTGAAAAATGTGAAATATTATTTGATGTGATGCACGGAACAAAAGATGAGGCTATTATAAGATTTTGATGATAACAGTTTTATATATGAAAGATGATCCATTGTAAATTGAAAGGATAAATTTTTCAAGAAACCCATCAAACTGATACTCATGTTCACTTTCAAAACTACCAGTCAGATGTCATAAGTTGTCAATATAGTCATTTGGTATGTGCAACACGCATAAAGTTAATAGAAGTTCAATAAATTTAAAAAAAAAAAGTTAGAAAATGAAAAATGTTCAAATTCGATCATGAACGAATAATTGAAAATGGAATACTGTTACTGTGTTTTTAAACAAGTGACACATTTACATTCAATTTTTTTTTATTTTTCATTGAAAGTACATTCCAGAATTTGATGACTTGTTTTGACTATCTTCAACCATATTTCAAAATAGGATATTTATAAAAGGGGTATGTATAAAAAATTCCAGATCATTCTTAAAAAACACAGATAAAATTTATGGTTCAACCATATTTTATCTGTGTTTTTCAACCATTACACCAATCAAAATTATTTTATGAGCATTACACCAATCAAAATTGAGTTGTATACCCCTTGTATGAGCATTTTATTTTAAACTAAAATATTGTTAAACACCATTTTCATTGAACACATACTTTTTTCAATAGTATTTTTTTTCATTTTATTTTAATAATATTCCATTAATTTTAAAAAAAGTTTATATTTTCAATTGTAATAATATCTTGTTTTAAATTTTAACTCATTTTGATTTTGATTTTATTTTACAAGCATTATATAAATTAAAGTTGAATTGAACATCTTTTTTATTTTTAATATTTTTTGTAATTATTGTTTTCAAAATTAAAGAAAAGTTAAAAACATCTCTTTCATTTTGAAATTTTATTTTATTAAGGGTATATGAACTTTGAGGTGAATATCTCTTCTAGCTTTAGCATTTTTTTAATGACTACATGATAAAATTAAAGAAGAATTGATCATCTCTTCCATTTTAAGGTTTTATTTTATTGTCACATCATTTTGAGCATTTTATTTTATCATTATCACACAAACCAAAAAAGAGTTGAACATCTCTTATATCTCAAGATTTCATTGTATTTAAGCATTACCTATAATTAATTTGGATATCTCTTTTATCTTGAGAATAAATTTTTTATTACTATTGCACCAATCAAAGAAGAGTTGAACATCTTTTTTATCCTAGATTTGAGAACATTGCCTTCTTTAAGTGGCAAATTTTTTTTTTTCATTTTTTAAATTAATATGAACTAACAACCAAAAACAATTTAAACATCTCTTCCATTCATTGTAATAACACTTTACTAATAATATCATATATATATATCAATATCTCCATTCTCATTATTAAGTTGATTTACATTTAAAATTTAAAATTATTTAGAATCTTCATTTTAATAATTAAGTTGATTTTCATGTAAAATTATTTAGAAGTATAAAATCATTAGAATTAAATTGTAATTAATAGATCTCTTCTCTAACAAAGTTAAGGAAATTAATACAACCTTGTCTAAAGTCAAGTGAATTAAATTGTAATTAATAGATCTTTTCTCTAACAAAGTTAAGGAAATTAAAACAACATTGCCTAAAGTTAAGTGAAGACCCTTACAAAAATGTGGGTTTATGTGAATAGTACTAAACCATAGCCTACAAATCGTTTTCCTAATATAATTCTATTTCATACATGTTATTTGAGTTGCACAAGGGGTATGTTTTGTTCATTGGCATGTCTAAAACACAATGCTTGAATGCATACCTCCTCCTTTGAATTCCACATCGGTTACCTTCTTCTAAAATCAAACACAAGTTTTTTGAAAGAAAATTGGTAGATCATGAAAGTGTATTCCTTTTAGTGCAGTTCATACCGGCATAGGCTTTGCATGGTTTAAAATGTTTTCCACTACCATATATTCTCAAATAAGTTTTGAATGGTTTAACATGTTGTCTACTATCATATATTCTTAAATAGATATGTAATGATACAATCTTGTATGTTTGACAGTTCACCTTTTTCTTGTCCATCTATTGAGTTTGCATATGCTTAAATATATAAACAACAACACATTCTTGTATTATTGACTTTGTATATTCTTAGATAAATAACAACACATTATTATATTATTTTACTTTAATTTTTTCTTTTCATTTATTTAGCAGATCTCATATGCCTATCTTTCCTTTAGTTTTTTTCTTTAGTTAAGTGCATCTATGTAACCAATTTATTTAACATCTCATATGCTTATCTTTCATTTAGTTTTTCCTTTAGTTCTTTTTATTAGTTAAGTGTATCTATTTAACCAATTTATTTAACAGATCTCATATGTCTATCTTTCCTTGAGCTATTTTTATTATTTAAATGTATCTATGTAATCAATTTATTTAACAGATTTCATATGTATATATTTTCTTTAGTTTTTCCTTTAGTTAAGTGCATCTATAATCACATATGCCTATATTTCCTTTAGTTTTTTTTATTAGTTAAGTGCATTTATGTAAACCAATTTATTTAGTAGATCTCATATGCATATATTTCCTTTAGTTTTTCTTATAATTTTTTTATTGCTTAAGTGCATTTATGTAACCAACATGATCATCAGTAACTAGAAAAAAAATAAATCTTTTAATATAAAATAAATCTGCTAAAATTATTCTACCAAAATTATTTGATGATATGTCAATAGAAACATATTTTTGACAGTCCATAGTGAACATAAAATGAAACATTTAAATTATTACATAGCAAAAAAGTATTTTTAAAAGTTTGATGCTTAATTTAATGCATTGTAAAAATGAGAATATACAAAACATTGATTCATTACTAGTTAACTTTGCAAGTTTTAACAATAGAATCATATTTTTGACAGTGAACATAAAATGAAACATTTAAATTAATACATAGTAGAAAAACATTTAAGAGTTTGATGCTTAATTTAATGCATTGAAAAAATGAGAACATACAAAACATTATTTCATTACAAGTTAAGTTTGCCATTTTTTTTTCCATCAACTTTGAGAAATCAAATATGAGACAATAAATTGTTATTTTGAATTTCAAAATTATGAAATATATATATATATATATATATATATATATATATATATATAATCAAAGTCTGAATAGTTACACTGTAAAATACATAACTTCCACATCCATTTTAGGATGATAATAAAAACTAATACATTTAACTTCAAAATTCTGGACTCTAAGCCATCGCTTTAAGATAGATCACTTCATACATGAAATTCAAACCTGCAAAAAAAACAGAATTCAAAAATTAAAAAATTACAATTCAAACATGCGACATAATACAGAATTCAAAATTGTGATTAAAACAAAATTGACATACATACCAAAAGAGTTAAGTGTCATCCTCCAACATACTCTTTCCCACAAAATATATTGTAAACATATTTTCCATCAAATATAATTTAAACATGTGTAACAATAAAAAACATAATAAAAAAACAAATAACATATATTAGTATATATATTATAACTAAATATTAGATAAACAATAAGAAATAATAACATATCCAACCACAGTTAAACATATTTAATATATAATTACTCTTCAATTAAGAGTACATGATTTAAACAATTTGTAAATCTTATTTAAGATCTTAAAAAAAATTAAAGAGAAAAATTATGTTCTTGGTAAACAAAATTTTGAGTTAGAGTTAGATAATAATCTGAAAATAAATATAGAACTGTGTATAAATAAAGTTCACAAATCTCCATATTAAGTCATTCTTCCAATGAAATACTTATCTCCTTGTGGATAAAGTCTCAAATCCTTCAGGTGAAATTTTCCTTGTGGATAAGGTCCCAAATCTTTCAGGTGAAATTCTCATCCCAGGTGATGTTATTATGTTCTTGGTAAAACAAATTGTGAGTTAAAGTTAGATAATAATATGAAAATAAATATAAAACTGTGTATGAAGAAAATTTACAAATCTCCATATTAAATCATTTTTTCAATGAAATACTTATCTCCTTGTGGATAAAGTCCAAAATCTTTAAAGTGAAATTCTCCTTGTGGATAAGGTCCCAAATCCTTCAGAAATTCTCATCTCAGATGGTGTTATTTGATCATATTTACACAGGAATAAAATATTAATCTCCTCAACAGTTAAATACCTCTCTCTTTTTCTGCAGTGGTCATATAATTAAATTTCACGATGCCCTTTCAAACTAAAGGACTCATAAATCTCCATATTAAGCCATTCTTCCAAAAAACTACTCATTATCTAAAAAAGTTCACAAAACCCCATTTTAAAAACCATTCTTTCGAAAAATATTTGTCTCCTCTTTCTGCAGTGGAATAAATGTTCTCATATAATGTTGCATGTACATGAAGAAAACACAAATCTACACACATATATTAAGTCATTATTCAAAAACCATTTAAATGGTATGTATTCATATTAGATATAATGGAAAGCTCTTTGAAATTATGTGTGAGCTAACTCATTATTTGTAAATCTATTTGAATGTTGATTTTTTTTTATTAGTAACCAATTTAGTTAAGAGTTTGACAATACCTTGGCAAGAAGGAATTCACTTCGTTGTATGTAGAAAACACAAATATCCATACTACGTCATTCTTGGACAAGAAAACAATGAATGCAATCGAAGAAAACTTAGAAACTTTCTCTCTTCTGATGTTGGATAGAGTTTGTTCTCAAATATTCAAATGTTCAAGTTCAAAATTAGTTCTTCATCATGATACAAGCTTAAATAAGTTTGAATGTACACCATTTAAGACAACGATAAAATTATCTAGGGTTTCTATATATTTCAAAATAATTGATCAAAGCGTTGAATAGGAAATGTTAAACTAAAAATTTGATTAAATTAAAAAACACACATTTATGAATCATCATGAATGAACACATCCTTCCCAAATATGGGTGCTTTCTCCGCTTCCTCCTCAATCCCAGCCTCCCTCTGAAGCACACTCTGAGGTACTATCTTCTCAACATTAGCCTATATAACACATTTCAAATTTAAAAATTTTAAAAATTAAATTTAAAGGATTATAACACATTAAATTTAAATAATTTTAAGACATTAAATGATACTTGTGAACTCTCACCCTCTTCAAACTCTTCCAATGAGAATTGAGACAAGCCTGACCAAGTAGTAGGAGATGGAATAGGGATCTATGAACAACACAACTAATAACTAAATCTAGGATTCAATGTGTTCACAAATATACAAATTTATAAATGTTGTTGATCTCTTATTCAAAAGAGTGGAGATTGAACAACTATTAGAAAACACATACCTGATTCAACCCATCTAAATTTAAATTTGTCGAATCAAGTCCCAACCCATCCAAATTTAAACTTGCCAAATCAAGTCCCCTACCTACTGGAGATTCATTTAACATATCTCTAAACTGCAATTAATAACAATAACAATTCGATTATTTCTATAGACACAATGATATCTAAATCTAGAATTAGAAGTAAACTATCATAAAATGCGTCAAAAATTTATTAACTAGAACACATACCAATCTGTAGTTCGGGTCATCATTCAGAATGACCTTCTTTCAACCATCCTGGAAAAATTTTGCATACTCCAAAACATCTTCTGCTGACATTGTATCTAATTCCACATTTGTTTTATAAACAAATGTTTTATAAACAAATGTGGCCCAGGAATTGACTTTCGCTCACTAACGGTTCATGCCAACATCAACACCATAAAAAATCATTTGCAAATTTTTCTCGATTTCACTCCTGGCTTCTTTGCTAAACTCTGATGTAGCCTGCAACTCTAAAAGTGAAGAAAATATCTCTGTTGGACGATGTATTAAAGGTTGTGGAGGCTTCAACAATGCCGCACTTCTATATGCCCCTTTGTGATCATATGTACGTCATTTATCAGTCCTATAATATTTGGACGGTAGACTAGTATAATCAGGGTACATATGCAAGAAAAAACTCTGCAAAATAATGTCTTGCAAAATAATGTGGAACCTCATCGTTCCACGGAAATTTCCCATATGCCGCCAAAAACCTGTTATACAAATGTCCTGCAATGTCAGGGTACTTAAAATATTGCACCTTCAACATCTTTCACTTTGGGTCCTCTTTGAAATTGAACATGGAAATGACGTTTTCTTTTGAAACTCTATTTTTTACTGTCTCTCATTTATCAGGGCCAATCACCTCTGAATTTCGCCGCTTCATTAGACCGACAAAACTGTCAGTGGTTGGACCCATCTTTTGATATGCGTTTATAAAGTTTTCCAATGAGTGCAAAACAATTTGTAAGCTTTGTTTACTCTCCCGAGGGAGTTCCAAGACCACCAAATCATTTTCCAACCTCTTTTTAACACTTGAGTGTCATTGCTTCAGTAATCCTTTCCCAGGGAAGTTCATCACCAACATCCGAATGATAGGTGGACATAGATGTAGACGTGTAATCTTTTGTTTCTTGATAACCCAGCCTCCTAAATCCACCTTCACCCTCTACACCGACATTTGAATCTTCATGAAAACCACTCTCTTTTTCATTGCCATCCCTTTCTTTAAACTAATTGTCTACACACACATTTGAAAGTAACTACAAGATTTAACTTCACATAAATTTAAATACAAAAAAATACAACAAAAATAAGGAAAATCAAAGAAAATTACCAAAAATATTCTCTTGTCCAGAGGTATTTCGTACATTCTCAGGTGTAGGAGTATCAATGCACAACCTATCTAAGAAGGTTGCATCCATAGCACTTGCTTGAGTAGGTTCTACAGTTGATCTATTCACAGACTCGTTTGAAAATCTCCTCTGACGAGATTGTTGTTGGTCACTCAGAGTCTCAGTTGAAGAATGAGTTCTTGTTCTTCCTTCTTGGGAGAGCCGAGAGCGTTTTTAATGAATGTTTGGAGAATCCTGTGTCGACATATCTCCTCAATATCTATCCACAATGCAGAGTTTATCAATAAAATGCAGAGACGTACCCAAGTCCAAGCAATTAAAAATGCAAAGAGAAATCGAAGTTTTAATCAATCAAGCCGCAAATGTACTCATTCATAAGAAGACACAAAGACTAAACATTCAACCATGAATCAATCAACTCAAAGATAAGTAAGGGATAGACAGCAGGGGAAATTCTTATCCTTCATTCATCATTCATGTAAATAAAAGAAGGGCATTCGAATATATAGGTCTTTAAACACCGAAGTGACGACCATCGATATAGCTCCTCGTCGACTGCTCAGGCATAGACTAATGATTAAAGGGATAAGGGACGAAAGATAAAACCACAATCTTTTCATAATAATCAATAAAACCCACACAAAGAAGTGATTGAAATCAGAAGTTGGGTTCACCAAGGGAAATCAATTCAAAAAAGCAACAAGCAAGTGGATTCATCAAAAGTTCCCTATGGTTGGATCCACTAAAAAAACGTATTAGAACATTTCTTTAATATTCCTTAAAAGTTCCCTATGGTTGGATCTACAAAGATCACATATAATGTAATGCATTAGAATTCTCAAAACAAAGAATTTAATTTTCATAACCTCACACACCCATGTTTTAATCACAACAAGGTGAATTTTTCTTGCATGAACATGGATTATATGCCATTGCTTTAAACTTCCCATTAGCATTGTTTAAATATCATTGAGTTTTTATACTAATTCCTTTATTGTCATATTACATGGGATGGGTTTGAGGGTTGTTCATATTCCTAATATAAATTAAGATGAGGTGGAGAAAATGTAATATTTGTGATAATTTTATATTATATAACATATGAACTGTGCAAATGCTATATTATATATTTGGATCACTTGAGAGATTTAAGGACAAATTGTTGGATAGTTGTGGATATAGTTGAACTAAATACATAACTGTGAAATATTTTATGGTCACCTAAAGTTACATAAAAGGACCTAATTTTACTATAAACTAAGGGATTTCCGCTAAGGGATACATAAATGGACATAAGTTTACTATAAACTAAGGGATTTCCACTAAGGGATTTATACCTGATTGTTACATAAAGGAACCATATTTCCACTAAGCGATTTCTTAACTATAAACTCCCTAACTCCCTTGCTTGATATAGTTTTGAGTTTATTTGTTGTTGATTATTAAACCTAACATCATATCTCTCCATGTCCAAAGTTTTACAAACAACAACGACAAGACACAACAAAGTAATATGTGAATAACAAATAAAGTAGTTTTAAGTCCTCTTCAATTTTCAAGAATTATTTCTCCTCCCAATTGGCCAACCCACACTTTTGCTTTTCTTCCACTTTTATCACCTTCCTGCTTCATAAGCATCCTTGGAAAAAGGGTAGTTATCCCTTTCTATCCCATATGGCTAGCACCATTATCGTAGGGAGGTAAAATATAATAAAAAATTAATGGAAGTTGACACCTACATATGCTAACCCTTTAGGATACATGCCAATGACAACTTAGAGGAAGTTTTTTCATATAAATGTCTTGGATTTTACCTTAATCACAAGTTTAATTGAAATTATAGCATTGAAAAGAGGATTAATGAAGGATAGAAAACCTATTTTGACCTTGAAAACAACTATAAATCTTATGAATAACAACTTAGAGGAATTTTTTCATATAAATGTCTTGGAGTTTACCTTAATCACAAGTTTAATTGAAATTATAGCATTGAAAAAATGATTAATGAAGGATATAAAACGCATTTTAACCTTGAAAACAATTGTAAATCGTATGAATTTTGGCTCTAGGAAAAAAATAAACCCCTTTTGAGACACTCATCAATATTGTTATATTATATATGGATTTGAAGATTTGGGTTGTGGCATTTCTATATAATCATGGAGAAATACTAAGAAAATTCAAAAGTGTTTATAATTTATAATCTTATAATTAATATCATACAACCTATCATATCCTCATATAATTAGTTATTTCCCCATTAAGAGAATGAGTAAAACTAGGTACCTAATGTACAAGCACAAGAGACTATTAACATAAAAGAAAATATGCTACCTATGATTTCTTCAAACTCTAGTCAAAGCCACCTATGGCTTAATAGGGGTTGGAATAAAGATGCCAATTCTTGGCTAAATCATTTGAGAATGGAGAAGAAGATCACTCTACAGAACATTGATATACCATTAAAAATACTATTAAATCAAAACTCAATGAAATATCAATACTTATAAAAGTTTTTTTTAACTAGAAGGTAGGGATAAAATGTTATTTATATCATAAAAACTCCCATATGATATGGGTTTTCATTAGAAAATGTTTCTACTATGAGTGGATATATCACTAGTGTTAGGTCACATGACCCTCATAACATTATGATTCCTTGTTTCCTCACATTGTTCATACGATGTTTAAATTATAATAATTTAATTTTAAATATGGATGAATGTTGACTTATTATTTTTTCTTTAATGATGATTATTTGAAGTTTGATTTACTTTATTTATTTGTATGCATGATTAGTTGTGAACATTTTAAAAATATGCATATAAGGAACATCACTTGTTATTATCGTCTATGTGTGGGATATGTATGTGCTAGCTATGCCTACATATCCAACACAAATCCAATATTATGGTTCAATAAACACATTAGTTACTAATGCCTGGGTTATTAATGAATTAATTAATAAGTTGTCAATTTGAAGTTATATTATATGAATATAAATATTATCAATAAGATAAGCATTCAATAACTTTGGTCAATATGTGTGAAGTAATAAATGAGTATAATAATTAGTTCCCATATAAGACTCTTTTATTTCTATAAATTAGACTTGATCATCCAAAATGAAGTATTCGTTATAATTATTCATTTAGTCAAAGGGTCTCTACAATTGGAAAAGACCAACAAAGTGGGAGACTTTGGAAAATACCACAAAAGTGGGAGACTGGTTCCTTTTTGAGGAGTTTATTATGATAAGAGTCTATGGTTTGGAAGAGAAGCCATATCAAAAGTTACTGTTGAATTTGGTTGTTCTAGAGACTGAAAAAAGTGAAATTCAATTAGTGAATGTTGATTGGATGAATTTCAAGGAAAAACCAAATATACACAAGTAGGTCACTAATGTCTTACATGAAGATGTGACCAAGACTCATAACAATATGTAGGACATGTGAAGCATAGGGGGAGATTTACTTACCCATTATCATTAGGTCTCACTAGATGGTTTCAAGATGTGTTTTGTCAATATAGTCCAAATATAAATGACTCTTGGCAATGAATATTTCTTTCTCTTGTTATGAAATGAAGAACATAGAAAAATGCAAAACTTGGCATGAATTACATAATCATGTTAATCATTGAGTTTTTTAATGAAATTTTTGTTTGAGGCCATAACTAAGGAAGCATATATCTGGGAATCAAATCCAATATAGGGCCATCCATGCCCAAAGTAGTTTGGTTGGATGAAATACATTCCATGTTATTTTAATTGCATCAACAATCAAACGAATTGTCTCCTTGGGAAAATTGGCATTCGTAAATACAAGGTGTCTAAGGGATTGAAAAAACAGAAATCCAATCAGTGAATGTTGATCAGATGAATTTTAAGAAAAAACAAAATCTACACAAGTAAGTCACTAATGTCTTACTGAGAGATGTGACCAAGACTCATGACAATAAGTAGGACATGTGAAGCATAGGGGGAGATTTATTTACCCATTATCATTAGGTCTCACTAGATGGCTTCAAGATGTGTTTTGTCAATCTAGTCCAAATATAAATGACTCTTGGAAATGAATATTTCTTTCTCTTGTTATGAAATGAAGAACACAGAAAAATGCAAAACTTGGCGTGAATTACATAATCATGTTAATCATTGAGTTTTTGAATGAAATTTTTGTTTGAGGCCATAACTAAGGGAGAATATATCTGGGAATCAAATCCAATATAGGGCCATCCATGCCCAAAGTAGTGTGGTTGGATGAAATTCATTCCATGTCATTTTCCTTGCATCAACAATCAAAGGAATTGTCTCCTTGGGAAAATTGACATTCGTAAATGCAAGGTGTCTAAGGGATTGAGGGAATTCTTCCTTGTACACGCAACAAACATACCATATGAATTCACTTGTTGAGAAGTGGTGCAATGGTATTCAAGGTGTTATAGATCAAGGTATCCCATGGATTTTATTTATAATATGAGAATCTCATCTAATAAGAGCATCATTTCATCTGTAGGACTCTTTCAATATCCTCAATATTGAATAAACTTTATAATCTACTTGCATTCTTAAAACCATACAACCTTGATATTTAATATCATCAAAATATTTTGAATACATTTTATAATCTAGATTCACATTATTAAAAACCTACAACCAATGTTTTGTACAAGTGCAAAAAGATTGAAAACAACATAACTTATTAAAGAATTAACATAATTTAATGGTGAATAAGGCAATGTAAGATACTTTGTAAGAAACTTATGATACTCTAATATTACATATGTAAAAGTGGATTTATATATTGAATTCCTAAAGATTTGAAATTTTTATAAAATACAAAAAAATTGAATTAAAAAGTTAGACAAATTGAAATTTTTATGAAATTTTTATAAAATTAAAAACGTTTGAATTAAAAAGTTAGACAAATTGAAATTTTTATGAAATTTTTATAAAATACAAAACATTTGGATTCCCTTATGTTACAGTTTGGGATGCCTTCCAGAGTATCCAATTGGGAGTAATAGTGAGCTCATGAATTTTTGAGGATTTGTATGGGGCCGACTCACATTATTCATCGTATTTCATAGCTTAGCCTAACTCACTAACCTAAGGAATCTTGATAACTTGGCTAATGACCATTACAGATTACCTAAAACAGAATCAATCTATGAATAGGTTGACTCATTATAGAAATACCAACATTAACAAAGTAATATATATTTTCTATTCATGGAAAATATCTTGAATCTTAGTGTTGATTCTTAGTGTAATGTTTGCTAGCAAACACTTTGAACCTAGTTTTATTTGATCAATTCATTCTTAAGGATTTTGTCAGTTGTGATTAGTTATTTTTAATAATATTTTTTTACGACTCTCGTACACTACGAAATCATGTTAAAAAATACGATGCACTCAAAAAATACTTCTTCCATATAGATTCTTGTTCTTGAACTACAATCATACAATATGACACTAGATTATTCTTTGTTAAGTACAATTCCATAGTCACTCTTTGCAATTCAATTCCATCTTACTCATGGTTGTTTATGTTTGATAAGAAAATGAATTCTATCTTTTTGCAAGATAGTTTTCAGCACTTTTCCTTTTCATTTAAGAAAACTTAAATGTCTACGAACATTCCTTCTATGTGGCTCTTGGTGTATCACCTATTGCAACATATTTTTTCACCTTATTAAAAATGAATTTATTTTCACCTGGATAAAATGAAATTTTGATCTTTTCAAAAATTTAAATTATTTTATTTTTTTGGGATGCTAAGTTACAATGGTTGTCATTTTGAATTCTATGAGTTCAAAATGAGTAGAGGTAGTAACACCATTGTAGCATGATATTGGGCTTCTCCACTTCCCCACAAATTTATCTTATCTATATCAATTATTAAATAAATTCTTTATATAGTTATTGAGCATAATTTTGAGAATTAATTCCTCATCCTATAAATTTTTCTTGATAAATATTAATTATTTAATCGATTCTTAAGCTTGTTATTGAGTATAATTTTGAAATTTAGTTTGTGTTCTTTTAGGTTGCACATTTATGAAAATGAAACTACTTCCCAATATAGAATGAAAGACACATAAGTTGAATGTAAGTGTAAAGCGTATATATTCTCTTGGTCCACCTTTGTTATATTTTCATTCTTTCAATTGAGTCTTTTTGTTTATTTTTTAAATATTAGATATGTGCATTGATAATTTTGATTTTCTTTTTTAAATAATTTTGAAGTTATTTGAATTTACCAAATTTAAGGGGTCCATATTGAGTTCAATAATATATTTACATATTAATATCATGTAAATGAAATTAAAAGTTAGGCATGCCAATTCAATTTACAATGGGTTTATCCTAGGTATAACGTAAAAGTTTATAAGGTACAAACTTGTGAGAAAATAAACTTTGGCTAGTTAAAAAGGGTTGTGGGTATGATTAGTGTTTTGATTTTTTTTTTGTATTTTATTGAACACTTTATAGTGATGTAAATTTTCCTCTTAAATATGAAAATGAGGATAGGATCGATATCTAAGTTCATTATCTATATGGAATTTTGATATGTAAAGTGCAATATCTACTACTGATGTACATGAACTTCTTGCTAGATCGAGACTATCTAAGTTTGTGTAAAGGGATATAGCATGGATTTACAAGTAATAATGATTGTACATGCTTACACATTTAATAATAATCAATTAATGAATTTTTTTTTCCATATAATCTATTGTGCTTCCTTATACACTCCTTTTTAAATTTCCACTATAAGGACTTTGAGGGAATGTTGTATGGTTCTTCTAGTTGCATTTAGGAAAAATTACTCTTAGATTTAAATTTGTGTGAAATTTTATTCCTTTGCTTATCCTAGAGACTTTTGAAAACATGATATATTGATTTGTGTTACATGTTCACATAAGTAATAGATGTGGTACATATGTCTTCCATGCAGACATAGGTCATAGATGTGGTACATATTCACACTTGTGATAATTAGGAATTAATGGAACAGTTTTTATTAGGATTCTCTTCATTTCTCCAAATTGTACATTTCTATGTATTTATTTCGAATTTGAATATAAAGACATCTAAGGAATATTTTATGGGATTTGAATATTAACATTAAAATTTTTAAAAAGAACAAATTATTAATTTGAAATGTAATTGTTTTTATAGTCAAAATTATTACATTACTTTAATTGTTTAGATAATTTTTCTAAAGTAATGGATTTCTTTGGGACACCTTTCTTGAGATGTTCATTCCTCATATCTTCTTCATCATTCTCATCCTTTATCTCACTTGTAATTGTGAATTCTATGAAGGCTTCAATTCTATATTTGAAATTTCTTTTTATGTAGAACAACTTATTTTAGAGTTTGAATTTGCCTAAAATCTCATTATCTTACATATCCTAAAGGTTTATGTAGACACCATCTATTGATTTATAATTCTAATTAATTTGTATAAAATATAGAAAAACTTATATAACATTTTATACCTTCTCTTTATTTTCCACTTATAATGAATATGACTATGGTGTAATAAACAATATAATTTTTAAAAAAAAAAGTCATAAAAAAAATACAATATGTTAAATAAAAAAACTATCTTTAAATTTAAATAATAAAATGTGTATATGTTAAAAATTAACTACCTAATAAAAAAATTATATCATAAATTTGCATATATTAAGTAACATTGTACTTTTTGGGAAAAAAAACGATCAATACTTTCATTAAAACCAACCAATATACATAAAATCTTATAAAACATAAATAAAATCAAATAAATTAAAAACATGATAAAAACTCCATTTAATCTTATAAAATATAAATGAAATCTTATAAATTAAGTACATGATACTGTGACTTGGCCGCGGGGCCCAACCCAGTGGACTGTGATTTGTTGCGTCATTACATTACTATTACCAGGTATAATTAACGTGTACGGAGTTAAAATCCATGAGAGCATAGATGCACAGGAATAACACACAATAATTCAATATATTGCACACACACATATGTACATATATAGTTGGATACGGATTCAACTGATTCCATATTAGGAGGGAGTGGTTGAGAAGATATCTCAACAGCCTCCTACAAATCTTCAACCAACCCCAAATTAATCATTAATTCTAACACCCTCCCTTAATGATTACATTACAAATAAACTACATATTACAATTCTCAAATTACAACATAGATCTCTGTCTGATCTAGTCTTCATCAGCTCCTACACCCACTCTGATGCCTCTGGACTGCGCTCTTTCTCTTCCTCTTCTTCGAGCTTACCATTCAACTCATTTAAAGCATAAATGCTTC
>JASDQU010503484.1:32673-54796 GCA_032191745.1 Picea mariana | reverse complement strand
TATTTATTTATTTTATTATATTATGTATCTAAGTCCTCCACTCCAACTACATATCAAATCTCATAATGTTACTTCCTTATTTATATATATATATATATATATATATATATATATATATATATAAAAGGAAGTAACATTATGAGATTTGATATGTAGTTGGAGTGGGTGAGATTGTGTCACTCAACTTGTCACTTGATGGTTGTGATAATGATATGGGTAATTTGGAATGTGAATGTGGATTAGGATTAAGTATTATAAAAATAATAATTTAGAAAATATCATATTTTTTAATGTTCATATTAAAATTGAATGGTTGAGTAGTATTATCTTTTCCATGTATATTATTGTATGTCTTGAGTCTTAAAAAAAATTGAGTTTATAATCAAAATATTAAGTTTTTGGGAAAAACCAACATTAAAAATAAATTGATGTATATTATTGTATATGTATTAAGTCTTAAAAAAATTAGTTTATAATCAAAAGTATATTATTGTATATGTGTTGAGTCTTAAAAAAATTAGTTTATAATCAAAAGTATATTATTGTATAAAAAATTTAGTTTATAATCAAAATATTAAGTTTTTGGGACAAAATCAACATTAAAAATAAATTGATGCATTTATTGATTTTTTATTTTATTTTATTGATTTTAAATTAAATTTAAGATTTTATATAAACTCATATATTTATGTTTTTTTAATGATTTAAAAATTCACATTTTTTTTAGCAAATTTATCTGTCATAATTTAATTCACTTCTCAATCAGTAGTGAAGATAACCATCATTCATTGCGCAATCCACGAATATGGGTTGACTCATAATTGTTATTCAAGAAAAACTACACTTGAAATAACTTATTGGTGGTTTGTAAGGGGGGAAACTTTCACTTCTACCAAATGTTTATGGGTCTTACATCATTAACGTGTTTCCTTAAGTTCGAGGAAAATGGGCTTTTAACCAATCATAAATAGTTTTAGGTCATACTTTGTAGTAATTGCTAGCTTTGGTCCCATAAATGAGGCTAGATATTATTACTATTGCAATTTGACCTCATACCCAAGAGGGAAAAAAAAAATCCGCTACAAAATTGTCAATTGAAATAATCTATTTATAATTTTATTTACAATAATTAAAGATCATATAGAGTACTTTCATTTTAACTCCTTATCTTAAACACAAAAATTTATTGAAAAAATAATGGGATGATTGGTAAAAATCTCATTACTCTATCTCTATATGTTTTCAAGAGAGAGAAAACCTTACTTGATTCATTATTTATGTGAGCTAAACTAGCATACCCACTAGCATACATCGAAGTGAGGGAAAGGGGACCCTAGAGTGAATTGAAGTGGTTATGTTGCTTGATTTGAAAGGATTTTTTTTGGATGGTTCATGAATAATTAATAGAGAATCCATTGAACAAGATCCATGAATAATTAGTTGAAAGGATCGTTTAGGGGATAATGATGTGAAGATGTGGTGGAGGAGGTTGTGAGATACCCATTCATCATCAAGTCAATGTTGGATCCACAACAATCGAGGTTTCTAATGGAGATCTTGTAACATTCCAATAAAAAGTTTGATGGTTAGATCAAACATACATAAAGAATAGTCCATGGTGATTGTGTTGAAAGGTGCTAGTTCTACAACCTGGTGTGATAGAGATGTTATCATGTGGGTAAGACTTACATCATCATATGTTGACTTTAGAAAAAATATATAACAATGAATAATAGTAATACTATATGTTAGCCAAATGCAGATACAAATGGAAATAAAAATATATCTATATGTATATGAAAGAGAGAGTTTTGATATGTACTCCTAATATAAAAATTGCTATAGAAAGAGAGATACCATATTGAGACATAAATATAAATACTATAGATATGAAATTTAAATAGAAATATTGTTACAACACAAATATAAATACTTTGACAAGAATCAAAACTGTATTATTACATATCCATATCTACATAAATTTTGAGTTCTAAGTTGAATAAGATTACAACCAACGTAGATACATCATAAATAATCAAAAAATTTACACCTCAATAGATTGGATTTCTTTCAATGCTAGATAGATTCGAGGTTAACATGGATCTACAATGGTATATAAAGAGAATCTCCCAAGGACAATTGTATTAGGAATAAATCATGGGTCATTGTCATGTTTGGGGATGTTTTTGTGGGTTGTTGGTACAACTCAAATATGAGAAAGAAACAACCAGTTCATATGAGATCAATAGTCCACAATGCATGGGAGGGTCATCGTGCTAACATTTTTCCAACAATGGCAAGCTCAATGGATTTGCTTTATGTGTCCTTTCCTAAGTGATATATGTTCCATGAGCTAAGAAAAAAATCCATTTCAAACTAACTTTGTGTGGCCTAGGTTACGTTCCACAAAATTATCAATAACCCTACATGTTGAAAGATGAACATGAAAAACATGTATTTGAATGCAAACGTTTAGTTGAGTATGTTTCGTTTGGAATTATAATTTAATTTGTTGAGACACTAGGCAAAGTCACCATGAGTTCATGCCTCTATTTATCATCATGATGCAAGTACTCCTAAAAATCATACATATGAAAGAGAAAATGGGCTTCATTGGTTGTCATTAAATCATGTGTCCATAAGAAAATACACTATTTACAAAAACCCCAACGGTATATTGTTCTTTAAAATTGTTTATAGTGATAAGAGGCACCTTCTATGACCCAAGTGGGTTATATGTGTCATGTTTGTAATGCTTACAATATCGATTAAAAAAAAATAATAACATTTCATGGTTGGCCTAATAATCAAATCAAAGAAAAATAAATTAGATAAAGTTATATATAAATAAAAATATTTGCATTAAAACAAATCATATCAACCAAAAATAGTATACCTTAGGAAGGTTCAATGAAAGAGATTCCACATACCAAAATGAGAATCAAGATTTCGCTTAAAAGTAAATATTGCAAGTAGTGTTATTAATGCATTACCATGTTGAGTCTTAAACTAGATATAAATAATAATATCAACATTGAAAGAAATCATACCAACCAAGATTAGCATACCTTGGGGAGGTCATGGATAAGGAAATAGATTCCATATACCACAATGAGATTTACATAAAAAGTGAATATTGGAAGTAGTGTTATTAGTGTCTTACAAAGTTTGGTGTTATTAATGCATGGAGATATTTACATGAAAAATAAATAATACAAGTAATGTCATTAATGTGTTAACATGACCCCGATGGGGTGACATATGTCCAGCATTGGAAAACTGGCACTCATGCGGACATGGGAGTTAATACCCATCGCCGACAGTCTCTTATTCATCTTGCTTAACATGCCTATTATTCAAGTCGTAGAGACGTTAGTGCATTGGTGTGGTAAGGGCGATTGAAAGGAACTCATTGTGAACCAACTACGACTCACTAGATTAGGTACGATGCAATTGATTGGCATCATCTCTGTCTTCATGGTGCTCCTCCATGTCACCTCAAAGGTTTATATGAAGGTAAGGTCTCACATGAATTTTATCATTTCACATTTCCATTTGGCACTTTGTTCTTTGTTCGAGCCTCCTCTCCACGGGCAAGCTCTCACTCTAGGGGCTTCCCTCTCCCTGCTAGTGTCCATTCTTTGTCTGTTCCTCACCTGTAACATGTACATTCTTTTCTTCTCCTTGGAACTGGTTCATTTTTTTCTTCTTCGCCTCTCTCCCTGTCGTGATTACACCATGTCGAGAAAGCGAAGCAAACCCAAATGAGGGTCGACATACTACAACTTCGTAGCCCGATGCAATCGCCTAGACCCCTCTCTTCCCTCTAATCCATCTACCATCTCTGTTAGTCCCTCCCACTCAAACCAGAATTGGCTTGAAGATCCCCAGCCTCCTCTAAGAATTCTGGAGACACCACCTCCCATTTTTGACCCCATGATCGACTAAGGTGGTTGCCCAATTGAGGAATAAATTCCTTGAAGTGGGATGGAAACCACCACAACAATGTCAGAGCCCACTGACAATTTCAGCCCCTCGACACATCCTACAATGGCTCCAGGTGGTTGTGTGATCGAGGAATAAATTCCTCCCATCTGGCTAAAAGACTGACCAACAAGGAATGTCCCAGCTACCACAGAGGTATCCCACTGGTTGGCCATGGAAGAGACTCCTTCGAATGAATTTGATGCAACAACAACACAACATTAGGCAACGGTGGTGAGCACAAAGCATGTTTCTCTCAACCCACACAGTTATTCGAAATACCACCTTCAGTTGATCTTCGAGATGCGTAGGAACCTGGAGGATCAATTCCATAAACAAAGCATCCTCAACCGCCTCATGGACCTCATGTTCGACTCCCTATCCAGTGCACCTTCCCAAAAGCATTTTCAGACTTACAACTAACCATTCGTCTTCACTTACATCCATGATGGAATCTCGGGTTCGTCACACCTTTAGTTTTTAAGAATTTTGTTTTCAGGTCTTGACAAGAATCAATTACGATCAATTTTTGTTTTTGTTAAAACTCTGGTTTCAGGCTATAGCCATGTCTCTATGTTTTGCAGGCCACCTGTTATGGTTTCCATGCATGTGGCAGACTTTGATCAATGTATTGACATGAAGACTCCATAAGGTAATACAATCTTTTTTATTTACAACAACAAAAAAAATGTGTTAACATGCATGTTATTAATGTGTGAATTTGCATGAGAATGGGTTTCTTTGCAGAATGTGGAATAGTGTTATTATTGCCTTACCATTCTCTGCATGGAATTTTATATAGTAAATACAAATCATTGCTTGATATTAATATAATATTGTTGGTATTATAGAAAATTTTCCAATGTTATCAATATAGTTGGCATTGTGGAGTTTCTTCCCGTAAAGACTATGGAATTTGAACATAATGCAACTATGAATAATATAGATGGGATGATATTTTTTCCAATGAATAATTATACTTGCATGTCATTATGGCATGGATTTAATATAAGTACGAATAAGATGGTTGAGAGTATGGAATTTCTTCCAATGAATAGTAATGCATATTTTTTAGTAATGCAGTTGAGACTATGGAATTTATTCCATTGTCATTAATATAGTTGCGAATATGGAATTATGAAATTTTTCTCGTGTTATTAATATAGTTGCAAATATGGAATCTTAATATGATGCACATTTAGAAAATGTGTGTAATTAATGTGTAGATATATATGAATAATATGAGTAGTATAGTTGAGATTATACCAGCATAGATCCATCTAAACCCTAGACTATCAAGCACCAAAAAGGATCCAATTCCTCAAGGTGCAAACTATTCCTCAAGTTTTGCACTATAAAAATATTTTCACCTTAATGGATTTGATCCCTATTGATGTTTGTTAGATTTAGGCTTTTAGATAGATCTATGTTGGTAATATTTGATGCAAAGTTAAGTTAAGTTAGTATGTATGCATAACTTCACAAGGTCACATACATCTCCAACTCTTGAATTTGATGTTGAGTATGTCAATGGCATTTTTTGTCAAGACCTTTAGTATGCACCCCGATGATGTCCAAATTCTCACTCAATGTTTTAGATTCCAGAATTACTCTAGAATTATTCTTCTCTCATTTTCTCCAGATCTATTTACACCATTAAGCTCTTCTAGCATTCTTTAGCCCAAACATGACGTGATCGAAAGGGATTACAAGTGGAAATATATTTATCCCTCTCACACTTTGTGTTCACATAAATTTATAAAGAGGGAGAAGGAAGGTAAGTCAAAATTGTTACTATCTCTTCATTCTATCTTTGTCTCCCCCTCTCATAAATCAAGAACCTGAAAACTTCAAATAATTGCAGTATTTGATCAAAGAATTCCATTTTATTTTCACAAGACAAGGGCTAGCAGGGGTATGCTATCAGTCTATAGACAATTCAACTACAAAAAAGTATAGCAACACGACCACCAATCTCCATTGTACCCTTAAAATGACATTCATGTGCACTATTGAGGAAAGGGAGGTGTAGCTAAGGAGACCATGTAAACAAGAAAAAATATAATAAATAATGTTGAATGTTGTTAGGGTTGACATTAGTAAATATAAGGGACTAGTGGAAAAATAAAGAAAATATGATAACACAAGCAAATCTAGATTAAAAAATATAGGCAACCAAATATTGAGGAATTGATTGCCTGCAGATTTTTGGCTTTTGTGTGAATATGTTGTCAATATTAAGAAGGAATGAAAGCCATAATATATGAGGTGGGCATAGTGTAATACCTCCATTTTAACCCTTGGAATGTATTGAATCAAATTATGTAAACGATGTAAAAATTGGATTCTTAGTGTGGAGCTCAAGGCCAACGCCAAACTAGCGCATGGCTAGGCATGTATAATGCAAATATACGTATATGGACCATGTGTTAGTTTGTCATGGTGAATTTAGGTTAAGTAAATATTAATTATTGAATATAATATAAAATTATCCAAGATGGTTGTAGAGAGCACAAAAGGGGCTATGACTCCACTAAAGAAGAAGAGGAAAGGGGGCCTATGGGAAAATCCTCTATTACTAAGTTTCAACTTTAGATCTCATCTCTTTTCCACCATGTGCCTTCAATGAATCCATCTACTCCTTTGAATTATTAAAACCAATCATTGAATGCATGTAAGAGGTTGATGGGGAAGTATTCTCACATAGTAACAAAAACATTGGTTGAGTACACTCATCATGGGGAAGTGTAAGTCCTACATTTCTCTTGTCATAAATAATGTTATCCATTGTTTCCTTCAATTCTCTCATTGTCATTCACTCTAGCATTCATTCAATCATTCCCACATTCATGTTGTACATTGCTCATGATGTGTTCTCCATTTCTATCCATGAACCAAATTGTTTAATAAGGAAATTGGCATTGTGAATTGAAAAATGTAGACCTTTGATGAAAGATAAAGGTTGGGAAGTTAAGAATCCATCACCCACTATGAATTTTTAGATCTTTGGATGCTTGAGAGCCAAACATTTTTATTGTGGGAAATTCTCAAAAAGCATACAACACACTTCTCTCTTTCTGCCCACACTGAACAACACTAGAGAGAAAAATATCACGAGGGATTGTTGAGAAAAGAAAGGGAATATGTTCCTTGTGTTGTGCGGGGTAGTGGAAGGGACTATTATGGCTACTTGATGGTTGGAAGCGTAATGTACCCAACCACCTTTGTACACCAATTAAGGTGATAGAGTACTCCAAACACACTCCAAGTATGGCATGCATGCATGCTAATGTAGAATAAATGCAATCATAAGCAAATAATTAGATTTATGAACCTATAACTATGAATTCAAGTTGGCTAAAGAAATTCATTTCACATGGAATAAATCAATATGCATTTAAGTAGAAGCAAACCATACCTGGGTAAAAACAATAAAACTATTGTAATTATAAATATGAACGAAGTACTTGTCTTTATGGAAATTATGCACCAACTAGCTACAAATGAAGAATGTTCCACCTAACCATAGTCTCTTTGTAACACATGTACTCTTTGTCAAAGAGACCACCCCTAAGTTGAAGCTATGAATAGAAAAGGGTGAAATTCTATGGCTCAGTTCTAATTTCTCTCACACAACCCAATTCCTAGAAATTCTAAAGACAAATTCTCACTACAACATTCCCAATCAATCAACCCCTATTCCCCCTCAGCTTGCACAACACCAGGAATCAGATACCCTTTACTACTAAATAGTCCCTCAAGCTATCCCAGTCCCCTCTAGTACTCTAACATAGGCCAGCTAGGAAATCTCTACTGTTGGGAACAAGAGAAGATTCAATTGTAATTAATTTTCTCTTTTATCTCAACAAACACCCATAAACTCAATCATATTTTTCTCATAATTTCATGGCAGTAAAACTATGGCAACTTAAGTTCAGAGGAGAAATCCAAAAGGAAGAATGAATGGATATTATGAATGACCAGTGCACTTGCCTGCCCCAAAGCAATAGATTATATTTGCATGCAATGAAGATACCACATGCCTTATTGAGAAGTCCTCACATCTCTCTTTTCAGACAACAATCTCACGATTTATGACTAATTTAATAAACATAGGCAATAGTTAGGGAACTTGGAATAAAGGGATGGGAAAAACAAAATGATAATATTTCCATTAAGCCCCCTAAGCCCCCTTTCATCCCTTCTTATGGACTCATAGCCCCATATCAATTCCTTCTTCATTTGCAGTCTTAGTGGTATTTATATTATAGTTCAATGTAAATATTTACATAGTCACATATGTCGGTCTTATACTCATTTCATCATTACATATACATTCATAATCCAGGAGTCAAAATTGAGGTATTACAGGAAGAGTTGTTTGTAATGCTCTGTCTTAAGTAGATTAGTTGAGCATGAGAGTAGATGGGTTGGGATGAGAGAGATAGAAGCTTATAGTTTAGTTCATTTTCTCGAGTGGTTTATAGTTTAGTTCATTTTCCCCAGTGGCCTCATAGCCCACCTTGGAGTTGGTATTTGCATTGGATAACTATAGTCGGATGGAAAATTTCTCGTATACAACCAATTTCTTGGACCAAATTATATTAAAAGATAAGTGCCTTATTGTTGTTTATGAATATTTAAAATTTATATTTATTTATGTTACAAAAATCTATGTATCTTGCATGTTATGTGTGATCGTGCTTAATTATGTTCATGGGAAGTTGGTTGCCATGAATTTCTATGAATCCATGCATGTTATTTCCACTACATTTCAAATCATCGCACTTGCACATGTATTTTGTATTACTCTAATCCTTTTTGGGAGGCTTACTAAGTTGTTTTTCTAGAGATATGGCCTTTGAGGCCCTAAATTACCAAGATTTGTATTGTGGCTACAAATGCAATGGTTTGGATGTTGGATGGGGACACTACAAAGTGTTATCAAATCTCATGTTACAACATGGGGATTGTTATGGGGAAAAATTAATAATCAAGAAAACCTATTTGATTTCGTTGGTCGAAGAAGTTTGAAATTATAAGTAATGGGGTTGAAACTTAGTTTGGACATTATGATAGTTAGGTTGGAATTGACAAGTTCATAGGCCAAGCCTCAACTTGGGTAAATTAGAGTGAATTCCTTAATTCTAAAATCATCGCAATGAAAGATAGTGGTGTCGGGCAACTGAGCGATATCGATATACCGCTTCAAAACCCACAAATCCTATTTTGGAAACCGGGATGAGACCTACAAAGTAGGTAAGTTGTAGAGTGGTAGTATTGAATACCACTTCGGAGCCCCAAGTGCGGTATTCGAAATCACCTTTCGAGGTTTGAATTCATTGGATGCTTTCCATGCGTTCAGGCAGTATAAAACTTTGGAGGGCACGAGACACATTAAAGGCATGTGGATTTGGGCCATAGATTGTGGTCATTGTGTGAGAGCCTAGGGTGGTGTAAAGGGAGATCCCCATAGTCCCATAAAATTTGGGGAATGTGCCATGTGGAAAATTCAGTTTAAAGAGGTAAATGGAGGATCCATGCCAAATTAGAATGAAGAGGTACATGGAAGGGTCAAACCTTGTGGAAAAACCACTAAAGAGTGATATTGGTATCATCTTACATCTTCAGAGCGAGAATAAAAATATTGAAACTAGGAATGAAGCCTCCGAAAAGGGTAAATTATGAGTGGTATTGGATACCGCTTCGGAGTTTCAAAGGTTGTATTGGAAATTGGCATTTGAGCTCTTAAGGCACTAGATGCTTGCCACACATCCAAGTGGTATACCACTTCATAGGGTGTGGGGTGCATCAAATCCATGTAGCTTAGTGCTCCAAAATGAATATGGCCAATATATATTGGCTCTTCGAAATTAAACTAGGTTGTAGATCTTGGTTTTTGAAAAGTCATTTGGTTTGAAATTTAATAGTACAAATTGCCACGCCCATGACATTAATTCAATGAAATGACGAGACCATCATAGAAAAATGTAAAGTCTAGTAAGGACTTCACGTGACCAATGAAAATGTGATGCATGATAGCCATGACCAATGTAATCAAAGGAAAAATATTTTCTCTAATTTAATAATGGTGAATTGGGAAGGAAACATGTTATATTGTATCGTATCATATTTGATTATCATGGGTAGGGCCAGAAATACATAATCAAATTATTGTGTTGATAATTTTTTTTTATCAATGGTTATGTCTTATAGAATTTTTATTTTGCACAAATTTTGAAATTCAATCTAGGTATTAACAACTACATTAAGAGTGTAGAGGACATAATAGGCAATGATCTTCTAAGGCTTGTTATCACAGGATTTGTACTTGTGTGAAGCCCTCTACAAGATCCCCAAATCTTGTGTAACTAGGGAAGAACCTACCACTATCACCTAAGTTGAATCTTTCCTCGTTTTAGTGACGGAAGAGGTCCACCATAAGGGAGGATTTCATGATGACCTCAAGGGGTCAAATAGCAAGAATTAGCCAAGCCTATCATCACCATGTCTCCTCCTATCTTGGTCACCTGTTGGTCAAGTCTAGGTCTAGGATAGGGATAAAGGATAATGAAATAGTTGTTTTACCTGTACGAGACAAAAAACAACATGCAACATATATAGACAATTATCAAATTACAGATTGCAAAAATATCCCTTTAGACACTAGAAAGTAAAAATTGCTATGGTTGTTTCAAATTACAACAATAAACTAGTCTTATAACAACAATAACTATTTTGCAACAACAAGAAGAATACATGCTCAGAAATGTAGCAATTTAGCATGAAAAGTAAGAATTCATCAAGCATATAATTATCCAATTGCTAGAAGTAATTTATGAACAAGTTAAACCTCTTATAAATAGGTGTATGCAACAATTTAATGTAGTGTTCAGTGGCTATAGCAAACTTTTATTACAACAACAAGAAATCCTTGAAGTTTGTTATAGTTAGTGTTAGTAATGTTACTAGGATGTTTGAGAGAGTAAGAAAATTGGTTTTAACAACTACTTCAATGACAATAACACTCCTAGATAAATGTCATTGTCCTTTAGGTCCTATGGAGTCTCAAATGCATTAAACTTGAAGATTGATCTAGGTGAAACAAAAGAGGTAGAGTCTAAACCCTAAGGTGCAATCACATTTGGTCCTTAGGCTTTAGACTTAGAGGAAAATGTATCTAGGGTGCAAGCACATTTGGGCCCTAGATGTCATTTTCCCTTTTTCTATCTTCACTTAGGTCAAGGATCAAAGTCTAGGGTTAAAACCCTAAAGTGCAAGCACTTTTGGGGCTTAGGATTTTAACCCTAGCAAGGACACTTGACAAACTTGGACAAGTAAAACTTTGTGATGAAGAGAAGCACATATGTCTTCCTCTCAAGGTTTCAACAAAACAAGAATACTTGCAACAAGATAGAAATTTAACCATTTAACATTAGCAAGACAACATAAAGTTGCAGAAAATTACTTACTTCTTCCAAGAATCAAGAGCATAAAACCCTAATGGTAGAAATTGTCCATCCAAATGAGCAAGACATCCACAAAAGATCCTCCTTCAAGCATAACACATAAGAGAAAAAGACCAAGAGGGATGAAATAACAAACTTTTCTAGAGTGTAACCCCACAATGTGTGAGGAATTGTGGTGATCCAAAATGGAATTAGAGCTAGCCTTTATATATGAGGCCAAGCATAACGCTTTTTCCACTTTACAAGTAAAAATTCAATTAGAAGTGGGGTTGACCCATCATTTAACCTCTAAAAAATTCTAAAATGCAAATAATAAATCATAAGGGCGACATGTGTGGTGACATCAACCCTTCCTACACTAGGAGAGGGCCTCCAAAGGCCACGTGGCAACATTTAAAAGTGGAGTAATGGCTATGATGTATCTCCTCATGCATGGTGATGCCAAATCACATTGGTACCCCAAGTGTCCATCAGACCCTAATGCCACCAAACCCTAGAAGATGACATCATGATCATATGGAGGGTGACGTCAAGGGTTTAGGGCATTGCATCCAAGATGGAGGGAACTACATATCGTCTTTGCATGGTATATGATTGTATGTTGCTGCACTTCCTTGATCCAGTGAATAATATTACTTGGGGTACTGATCCAGATTATTTTTGGAACAAAATGAAGCAGAGAAATTACAATGAAATACTCATGAAAATTGTCAGAAACAGAGAAATACAACAATACTTGATTTCTATTAATGAAAGAATTGTAAAGAGATTGTAAAAATATAGAGTGCAAGACTCACTAGAATGGTGACAGTTTTATCTCTTAGAAGAGATGTGACGACTACACTTATTCTCAAGAATATACTTACAATGAGGCTATGAAGGCCTTTTTATGATAAACATGAATGCCAAAACCCTAGACATCCAAAAACCTAACCCTAGGAGTTGAAACACAAAAAGTCACGTGGGCCCCATTTGGGTAAGTTAGTACATTAATTTCCTGGGGTTGTAACTTTTTCATATGATCTCCATTTTAGGCGCGTGATAGCCCATTGGAAAGGTCTTTTTGAGAACTACACATTATGCCACCAAACTCTGTCTCCATCTACATTTTGACTGTGGCGCGCCAAAAAAACATTGTTTAGGGCCCCAAAACGGCCTTGGAAGTACAAAAAGATGTGCTGACATGAAAACATACAAAATAAGCCCGTTGGATTAGGTGGGAGGCCACCAGTATCTACCTGGAAGATGTGTAGGGCTTCAGACAACCTGGAAGTGTAGAATCCACAATTACAAAGAAGTACAGAAGAATGTGTTGAACTAAAAACTGACAAGAGGAGTCAATTGGAATAGGTGGGTGGCCATCAATATCCACCTAGATCAATCCTCCCCCCTTAGGAAGCAATGGTCTCCATTGTGTTGAGTGCCCAGGGAAGAGGAGAAAGCATTTTCTGAATCTGAATCTTGGTGAGTTGCATGCCTTGTTGGAGAAATTGTGTTGCTTGGTCTGTGGAAGACTGTCACAAACCTATTGTTGGCGGGGTTGAATATGTTCCACCAACCTGTTGTCTCTGGGTTTGACAGGGCATTGTGTAGGCACCATTGTAGGTGAAGAAACAATATCTTATTTCTCTTCGACAATCTATTTTTGCTAGATAGAAGGTGTTGAGGCTGCAGTGGTTGTAGTGGTCTTATGTGCATCCTTTGAACAGACTGTGAAGAGGATTAATTTTGTAGTATGAGAGATTACCTTGCGACGCTATTTTGGTGGAGCAGTAGTCGAAACTACATTTGGTATCCTATAGAGCTAACTTCCCAGAGTAATAATGACACTACGGGGTCTACACTCATAGATAGCATGGCGTTTCCACATATATGGTTGGCCCAAAACAACATCACAGACATCAAGAGGGGAAACATTGCGCATTACCTCATCCTTGAAGGGTTGGATGCCATAGGAAAAGCGACATTGTTGGCTGATATGAAGATCTCGTCCCTGGTGAAGCCACCCGATGTTGTATGGATGCGGGTGTGGTGTTGTCGATAATCCCAACTATTTGATGACTTTAGTTGAGATGAGGTTCTTTTGGTTGTCATTATCAACAATGAAATGCAACGGGGTCCCCTTCACCCACATCTGTGAATGGAAGAGGTGCTCCCCCTCTTCAGGATCTACTCGTTCTTTTGGTTGAATTTTTGTGGTCGCGACAGTAGCAGTGGGGTCTCGTCGATGATTTTTCCATTTTGAATATTTTTTGGATCGGATTCTGAATCAAGGTTCAGCTCTGTGTCTTTGACCTCAACCACCAATGATTGTTTCGAGCAACATTCATCGGTGTTGTGCCAGGTGATTTTGTGGAAGTCACACCACTTCCTACTATCATTATTCATCTTTCATTTACCCTTCTTATGTTTTTTCTTGGACTGGTTGTCTAGAGTTTGTTGGTTAGGGTCATCTTTACCATGCTTTGGTTGTTGTAGATTTTTAGATCCAAACTCCCATTTATTCTAGTGTCTAAATTTATGCTCGATTTTGATAGTATATCGATAGGCAACTCCCAATGATAGATGTTTAGGAAATCCATTTCAATTTGGATGTACCTATGCAGAGCCCCACGGTATTTCAGAACCAGATGTCGCTCAAAGTCTTTGATACCCAACTTAGTGTGCAAGGTATGGAAAGTATTTGTGAACTTCGACACTGTTTGTCTCTTCTCTCGCCACAGTGTGGTCCATCTCATGTACTGGTCTTCATAGTTATCAACATGATAGTACTATTCTTTGACAACATCCACAAAAAAATCCCAAGTGGGCTCGACCCCATATATCACAGATTCCTTTGTGGAACTTTGCTCCCAATAATTTTCCCACCAATGTTTGACATGGGGTAGATCCTTAAGGAGTGCAAAGGTAATCTTTTCCCTGTCGGAAAATTTTTGAATAGAGAAATAACCTTCTCATAGATTTAACCATTTTTCTAAGGCATTCACATCTATCTGACCTCCAAATATGGGAATATCAAAATTAACTTGTACCTTGAAGGAAGAGGTTCCTCCAAAATGGCCACTTGATGAATATGCACATGTTTCTACTGATAGGCGTTGAAGGATGTGTGCAAAATTCTCCATCATTTCGTCCCTATGTCGCGCGAGAACTTGCTAAAGCAACATGTTAATAGAATATTCCGCTCCACCATTTTTCTTTTATGCCACCATTGAGGGTTTCTTAGGCGTGCGAGAGTGATTGTCCTCAAGAGAGACAAGTTCGAGACCAAATTGGCTATTCTCAGACCTCGTCAGGGACATGCGCTGAAAAATGATCAAGAGCATCCCGCTTTGATACCACTGATCTAGATTATTTTCGAAACAAAGTGAAGTAGAGAAATTACAATGAAATACTCATGAAAATTTCCAAAAACAGAGAAATACAACAATACTTGATTTCTATTAATGAAATAATTGTAAAGAGACTGTTAAAATATAGGGTGCAAGAGTTTCTAGAATGGTGGCAACGTTATCTCTGAGAAGAGATGTGATGGCTACGCTCATTCGCAAGAAGATAAATACAATGAGGATCCGAAGGCCTTTTTAGGATAAACATGAATGCCAAAACCCTAGACATCCAAAAACCTAACCCTAAGAGATGAAACACCAAAATTCATGTGGGTCCTGTTTGGGTAAGTTGGTACATTAACTTCCCAGAGTCGTAACTTTTGCATACGATAGTTGTTTTAGGCACGTGATAGCCCGTTGGAAAGGTATTTTTGAGAAATATGCATTATGCCGTCAAACTCTGACTTTGTCTACAGTTTGACTATGGCACACAAAAAAAACATTGTTTAGGGCCCCAAAACGGCCCTAGAAGTACAAAAAGATGCATTGACATGAAAACATACAAAATAATCTAGTTGGATTAGGTGGGAGGCCACTAGTATCCACCTGGAAGATGTGTAGGGCTTCAGATAGCCCCGAAAGTTTAGAACCCACAATTACACAGAAGTACAAAAGAACGTGTTGAACTAAAAACTGACAAGAGGAGCCAGTTGGAATAGGTGGGTGGCCACCAATATCCACCTGGATCAGGTACATTGCTCATCTTGTGGGATTTTAACCCATGTATGTTCCATCATGACCAAATTTTCTCAAACTAAGCCCATCTATCCATCTTCCAAGGTCCTAGAGATATGAGAGCTCATTTCAGAAGGTGGTAAGTTCGTGGATGACTCACTTCTTTGCATCACATGTGCCAATGTCCTACAATAAAGGCACAATGTTCTGGGTGAAAGCCTATGACATCCCTTAAAGAACCATGTCAAGTCCATTCAAAACAAAGAAGAATATAAGATAAGGTAAACCAATGTTCATAAGACATGTTAATCCTTGAATCATGCAAAGTAATTTGTTACTTAAGATATAATCCATGCAAACAATTCACCTCGGTATCCCCTTCAAGCATCACACCAACCCATGACTTCATGTGAGTTGGAAAGTTTGAATATGGGAGGGCCTTCATCCAACCCTATTAGGTGCGAAAACCTTGACAGGTAATAAAAGACCTGGGTAGAGGGATAGGTCCCGAGGGAAGCAGTGAAAGAAAGAAACCCTTCAAGAGTAAGTGTGATAATGATATGAATTTGGGCTTACTTCATAGATTATCATGTCATTAAATCCCTTTCTATCAACGCCTTTTTAGAGGGAGTGCTTATTGCTTGAGATACCCTTTCCTCGGTACTTTTTTCATTCTGAACCCCTTAATTTCCTTTTGATACCCATTCTCTATCTTGTGAGTCCCCTTTACGGGTTTCAGGGTTAATTCTTTCATTTTACTGGGCTATGATTGTGCCTTCAATTTGGACAAGGGGGGATTACCATTATAGGGGGTAGAGCTCAAGATGCCTTGTGGATTTTATAGGTGGCCTTTTCATAACATATACATATATATAACGGTTGCATCAACCTATGGGCCTTCATCCCCTTCTTCTCATGAGAAAATGGACCATGACCCATTACCAAAGTTTAGTGCACTATGAGAGGCTCCAGGATGGAAAGTGTTAAGTATGGTGGTGAACATAATATTATCCTTGTGAGCCCCCCCCAATAGTACCCCTTGTCTCTGGGAAATGACAACATGGAACTAGGGCATAGAAGTTGACCACCAAGGTGAAACAAGGCAAAAAACACAACTTCCCAAGCCAGTGATCCATTATCCAACTTCATCCAATGATCCTCATACACATGCCCAACAAATTAAGCACAACACTTTGCATGAAAGACGGACTAACATAACTTATGGTAACATTGGATTACCATCTCCCATACATTAGGTTGTTCGGATGTGATGAGCCTTAGTTGATATGTAACTGTAAGAGGAAAATGAGGGGGGCTACTAGGCTAACATCTGTGGATGTGTTGATCATCTTCATGGTCAGGATCATTGTCTCCATTGTGGACGATGAGACATTATCTCCTCTAGTTACCCCTAGGCATGCGGGGGGGGGTAACATCTGGATCCAACATGGGGACATGTGCTCATCGTATAGCGCATGAGAAACTCAACATATATGGTTGTCCAAGACTTGTAATCCTATGCCCGCTTCAAACAACAACACCCTTTAGAAGTATCGACCGATGGATGTGATCCACCGGGGTCAGTGATAAATAAAAATCATCCTGAAAGAAATTTTCTTACTACAACTATGCATAATAAAGCAATAATATGCAATGACCAATATGAAAGTTCCTAACATGTATGCATTATATACAAATGAGAATGAAATGTATACAAGAAGATGTAAGACTATATTAGTATGAATGCATGATGCAAGATACGTACATATGTAAATGACGGATGCAAAATGCCCTACCTACGCTACCTAATCTATGCTACAAGGTCAGGTTCCTTTAGGGGAGTAGGGTTTGAGAAGGTATATATTAATTGGTAATGATAACTTCTGACTTTCAAGCGTAGCCAAGTTAAAGGACTTAACACCGACTTCACTCTCAATTCAGTAAATCCCGGTCCATAAACTATCAAACTTTTATGCAATATTCCTAGTTTCTCTTTCCTCTTGTCCCACATAAGTACTTGGTCACCTTCCTTAAAATTCATTTGTTTTTCTTTATGATCAAACATTCCCTTAATATTCTCTTGGTTCYGCACCATTTGATCCAAAGCATTCCTCCTAGATTCATCCAGTTTTATCAATTGGTCAATTCTTCGTTGCAAAGCCTTGTTGTCAGTCATATATTGTTGTGTGAATCAGAGGGTAGGAATTTGGAGGTTGATGGGTAGTTTGGCTTCCAATCTGTAACTAGCTCAAACATAGTTTTTCTTTTGGAAGTATTAATCATGATATGGTCTTCCCATAAAACATATTTGATCTTACTATCCCAAGCTTTCTTGTTTTCTCCTACAATCTTCTTGACAATATTCATCAGATTCTTATTACTCAATTTTGCCAGTCCATTTCCTTGGGGATAGTAGTTGAAAGAGTGGGACAAAACAATCCTATACTTAAAACAAAATTATGCCAAAGTGAGAGAGCTAAAAACCTTATCATTGTCAGTAGTCATTTTGGCAGGGGCACCAAACCTTGTTATTATCCTATCCTCAAGAAGTCTGATGACGACTTCCTCAATTTCCCTTTTCATTGGGATGGCCTCTGCCCACTTAGTGAAATAGTCTGTAGCATTCATAACTCAACGATATCCATTGTTGGAGTTGTCCTTAAATTCACCAATGAAAAATAAACCCCATTGTTGAAAAGGAGCTTCAACAATGACCAGTTTCAAAGGCAACACAGGAAATCATTGTTTTCCTGTGAAGAATTGACAAGGTTGGTAGGACCTTATATAAAAGTGGGTATCAATGAACAATGTAGGCTACTGATATCCAACTCTTCAGATCTTATGGGAAGTGATGTGGTGATCTAGGAGGATCCATAATGCTCAAAAGAGGTCCAGGAAGACCCAAAATGCTCAAAAATTGATCTTCTCAAATTCTTTTGAAAATGAATTCATTGCATAGATCTCGGTGATAGCTTTCTAATGGTGCAAACATCACCTCAAATGAAGTTCGTATGAAGAAGTTATGGCCGGTCAAAGTTTGGTCAAACTAAGTCAAAAGGCAAAGCAGGGGTGCCACGTGGAAGACCTATAGGATGCCACGTGTCATGTCTTTACAATTCATACAATTGATAGATGACATCATGTTGATGTCGGCATGGTGATGTGGCAACACGACATGCTTCCACGTGTCACCTAGAAATGGAATTTTTAGGGTCCATGTGGACCAATAAAAAAAGTACCATGTTTCATCCATACAAATGGCGTGGAATCTGTATGATGACGTGGCAGGTGACTGAATGTTGAGGTGGAAGATAGGTGGACCAGTGAAATTATGACATGTGGACCAATCAAAGAGTGCCATGTGGAACTCTTTGATTGACCAATAATGGCTAAGGGAGAATCAAAATTTGTTGGAGGTCGAATGGAATAGAACCCATGACTTATGGAAGAATATTCAAATATTCCAAAGAATATTCCTTAGTCTCAAGCTCAAGCCTCCTACCAATATGCCATGCATGTTAGTTTTTATGACTAACATTAAATATTATATTTATATTAAAACCAATTTTGCCCAAGGTTTATGTTGGTGGTTTGGCCGACCTAGGCCTATTTAATGGGCACGAAAACCAATTCCCGAGACATGGAAATGCATGCCAAAGAGAGGGTCTGTGTATAATTTCATGCCAAGTGCATAATTTTTCCTCGTTTTACGTGCAAGAGGTGTCCCTCTTTTGGCTTTGTCTCGTTTTTTGTGCCGTAGAGTTCTTTGAGGGAAGTATAGGGTGTTTATACTCATTTTTCTTAGAATTTCGAGAGAAATATGATGGTGATATCTATTTTATGTAAAAATGCCATGTATGAAAATTCTTAGTCCAATTTATCATGTATGAGACCCATAGTCTCGTTATGCATGCAAAAAGGGGTCTTTAAGCACCGATTCATAACATAGTAAAGTTTATACTCATTTTTCTCATAATTTTGTGAGGAATTCAATAATGACCTCTATTTCTAGGATTAAGAAGCATAATTGGAGTGACATCAAATTTGGTATTGTAAGCCCATTTATTGTAATTTTGGCATTTTGAGAATTAATAAGAGCAATCTATTTCTCTCCATTTTGGCACTCATTATTTCTGCAAGTTATATTTATTAGTTAATAAAGTTTATGGATAATTAAGAAATTCACATGATATTTTGCAAATAGTCAATTCGATCTCCAATTTATCGAATCTAGTCGGATGTTTATCTATATTTATGAACTAATTAGCATCTAAAGATTTTTTGGTTGAATTGGTATCATAGTTTGTTTATATTTCGGATCAAGTTGGTATCATAACTCGTTTGGTATTTTCATATTATGTGGTATCGAAGCTGGTTTTGATGTTTATTTGCAAGTGAATGCTTACGAGGTCCAAGTCTAAGCGAGGTGAAGGCAAACTTGAAAGTTATAATCTTGAAATTGGTTCAAGGAGCTTCACTCAAAGGAAAGAAATGGAGCATGAAGATGTTCTTTTTTATATTGATAAGGAATTTCAAAGAATGTTCCTTGAGATGGCAGCCATGGTGAAGGAATTGTGGGAAGACCTAGAAATACGAAGAGGAAATCCTCATCAAATTGAAGGTGGTCCATCGAGAACATCAGTTAAAGAAGAAGAAGAAGGTGAAGAACCTCCAAAGCCTCCTTCATCCCCATCATCATCATCATCATCATCATCATCTTCTTCCGATGGAAGTGAACATTCTTCTTAGAAGAGGAAGAAACATTGTAAGAAGTCTTCTCATTCTCATGATTTGTCTTTGTTAAAGCTAGATGTAAAGTTTGATTTGCCTACTTATAATGGAGAGTTGAATGCAGAGAAGTTGGATAATTGGGTCAAATAGATTGAAGTATATTGCAGGGTACAAAAAATCATAAATGACACTTCAAGGATACAGTTGGCTACTCTTCGCCTGAGTGACACAACTTTGATATGGTGGGAGAGTCAGACACAAGTTAATCTTATTCAACATGGTAAAATCATTTATTCATGGATTGAATTTATTTCTACATTAAGAGAGTAATTTTATCCATTAGATTATATACAAACATCAATGATTGCTTGGAAACATTTATGACAAAGAAAAGGGGAAAATGTTCAAGCTTATACACATGAATTTAAGAGGAAAGCATTATCTTTGGGAGTTCCATTACATACTCTTGAAACTATTCTAAAGTATATTGGTGGTATGCATTCATATAATAGACATACCTTATTGATGTTTAATCCTATTAATATTGACGAAGTATTAGTACAAGTGACTCATCTTGAATCCAATAAAGGAAAACATGTTGTTGAGGATGTGTCAGAGGAGCCACATGAATTTGATGAGCAGCCGAAGGGAAAAGGGAAGAGTAATAAGACAACTAAAATGAAGAAGGATGAAGAGAATAAGCCTACATGTTCTCACTGTGAGAAGAAAGGACATGATGAGAAGCATTATTGGAAGTTGCATCTAGGATTGAAATCAAAGTGGGCTCAACCTAGAAAGGGTAAAAATAAGACCCCAACCATCATTTAGGATCTTGGATCATATTCTGAGGATGAAACTAAGGTTATAGATATGGGCATCAAAGGTAAATCTTATGTTGCAAGTTTCAGTTCGCGTACTTCTTCTGCAAAGCCTAATGTAATCCCTCATGGAAGGAAAAGAAATGAATCATTTCATTTACGAGTTATCTCAAAGAACACTAATATTGATACACTTGTTGATAACACTAGTACATATGACCAAATTTGCGATGGTTTTTCGTTGATATTGCCACACTTATTCGTCACAATTTCCACGAAAGCCGAGTTTTTTTTTCATCGCTCTATCGACGATCTAGGTGTGCGTGGAAAAATCGACAAAATTATCTCTCCACGTGTCACCACCTTCAAGTTCGGTTAACCCTTTGCATCGTCACAATTCCGATGAAACCTCGTTTCAAATAGAAGGAACAACCATGGCAATTACGACGAAAGTTCGTCGCAATTGCGACGAAAATTTTTGACAAGTCAAAAACTTACTACGCAGATGCTGTATGTGTGACGAATACCCATGGCAATAGCGACGACATTGATTCATCAAGACCAAATTTATGACGAAGATGTTGTACGTGCGACGAAAACCTGTGGCAACTTGCGACAAAAGTTCGTTGCTATTGCCACAGTGGTTAAAATTCAATTTTTTCTGACGAACTATCGTCGATATTGCGATGATGGCATTAATTTTTTTTAAAAAAATTACATGAGATATGGTATTACCATATTACATTGTAATATGGTATACCATATTACAATGTAATATGGCATTACCATATTACATTGTAATATGGCATTACCATATTACATTGTAATATGGGATTACCATATTACATTGTAATATAGTAATGCCATATTATAATGTAATAAGGGATTACCATATTACATTGTAATATGGTAATGCCATATTAACCCACAATTAATTGCAAGCCAACATGAAGAAATATGAGCTTGGAAAACAATTATTGTTTTGTATGGATTTTGTAGTTAGAGGATGTGAATTTTGTATTGACCTAAGAAATATAAAATTCGTTGTAAATTGGTT
>JASDQU010503483.1:47161-66946 GCA_032191745.1 Picea mariana | reverse complement strand
AGGAGAGAGAGAGAGAGAGAGAGGAAAACCCATGCAAGGTCATGCCTGGTATAGTCGCACGACAAGGCAGAGACACTTGCACAATTTGGAGAGGGCTTTGTCCACAGCCAGGACTCAACTAACCGCGCGACCACATACGCCTCCAATGGCCTTCGTGGAGGAGGGATTCCCAGAGGAACCAATTCAGGTTCCACCAGAGTCTCTCCTTTACACGGTCCCGGATGCCCATGTTTGCCCCAACACCAGTGTCGCTGCTATAGATACAACGACGACCATGGATGGCGCCACTTGCATTGTTCAGGAGGAACTCCCCATGACATATTTTCGGGTCAAGCCTCCACCGTTGAGCCCAGTTGAAGATTGTGACCAAACTCCACCCAACCTCTTCATCCCAGAGCAGTTGGAGTCTATTTTTGAAATTCGAGGTTATATGATGGAGCAACTCCACTGTCACACCCTCATCAATAGCCGGATCGACATGTTGTTCGATGCCTTCTCGAACGCGTCTGCCAAGAAGCGGTGCCCAACCTATGCACATCCCTACGTGCTCAAACCCAACGATGGTACCCTTCACAGTGGCTCTCTGGATGACAGGTTCCATTGTTCTCATCGCCCCTCTAATGTTTAATTCTGCACAGTTCTTTGAGCCTCACTGACACAGTGATGGAGATTTTTTCTTGTCAACCTGGTCTGGTACTCTGTTCAGTTCTTTTCTTAGTTTTAATTTTCAGATTTTGTTAGTATGTCTAGTATGCCCAGACAAATTTATCAGCACTACCAGTCGCCACCTGCTCTGGTTTCCAACAAAATGGCAGGACAAATGACGACTTCCCTTTTTGGCCAAAAGTACAATTGGCTGCCACATGTTTCAGTTTCCACTAGTTTGGCGGAACAAGTGGCATGTCAGTGACATATATCAGTTTTGTACAATAACAACGCATTTATAAGAGAATACTCATTTTTTGTTCTAAAAAAAGAAATACATCCTTTATCACTTATTTGTATTATTGATTTAAAATAACTTAAAAAATTGTATAAAAACTTTTATCATAATTTAATGTTAATTAATTAATTAATATTAATTAATGGATGAATGTTAACAAACCATTAAAACTCGTCTTTAAAAACAAATAAAACAAATTTGTAAACTAACCTTTTACATACCATTCTAGAAACAATGACCCACCCATGTTTTAAAGAACGAAAATGAAAGTTTGCCTCCATTTTCAATTAAAACTTATGACGTGAAAGCAAACATTTTGCCTCCATTCTTAAATAAGATCTATAAAGTGAAAGAAAGTGTGATAAGTGGGAAGAGGAACTAAAATGTTCCCAAAACTTTTTCGTGTCTAGATCTTCCCTCTAGACAAGACTTTCTTTCTTATTGACATCATTATAAATTACCTTGGAAAAACTATGAATAAATTTTAATAGCCATAACAAATTGATATTAGGAATTAAGTTGGTTTTTTAAATAATAAATTTTTAACATTTTTAAAAGAGTTTATTAAAAAAATTAATTGCATTATATATTAAATATTTTTTGAAAATTTAAAAAATAAAAAATAAAAATTCATTAATTTTCAGTATATATTTTTATTTTTCACATGAGATAGAGGAATTTACTTCACATATGAATATCAATGACAGTTTCTATTTTGGGGTCAGTGGGTTATGGGCAAACCACGTTGGATGGAAGTTTATTAGCCTACTTGAACGGAACGGGCCAGATTGGCAGGAATTAAAGTTTATGCATGTCGCAAGATTATACTTTCTTAGCTGAACATACTTGCTTGGCAGGAATTAAAGCGTATGCATATCGTAAGATTATACTTGCTTAGGTGAAGATAAACATATTTTTAGATGTTGTCTAGTCCAGTTAGGATACCTGGTTTTCACCCAGGCGACCCGTGTTCAAATCCCGACAGCGGAATTAGATCTTAACTTTTACGTTTTCCGAGAAGATTTAATGTATGAGAAGGGCGTAGCAATAGGTAAGATACGGGAATTATAAGAGAATCGAATTGGGATGCGACATTTTACAATACAATTTGGATTGACTTTTCACATGTAGTTAACTATCGTATTGTAGTTGGAATAGCTCAGTTGGTTAGAGCATGTGGCTGTTAACCACAAGGTCAGAGGTTCAAGCCCTCCTTCTAGCGGGGTATATCATAATTATTTTAATAATGATACCCAGAACAATAGTATCAAAAACTACTATTTAAATGGAAACTGCCTTGCCTGCCACTCTGTAGACCGTCGATCCCACTTGCTTTTGCTGAGCTCCATTTCCTTTTTAATCTCGTTTTGATGAGATTCGACTGATTTTTCCACCACTTGTAAGTGCATCTCAACTTATTTCCTCTTTTATTTGCTCCAAAGTTGGCGCATGAATCCTCTAGATTTAAGGATCTTTGATTTCCACACTTTTGGTCATTTATTGAGGGTTTTTGCTACTAAATGTTTAAGAATTGGGTTGAAATCAAACTAATCTATCTATTTGGTCTAGCATTCTTTTGCTAGAGAGTTATCAATGAAAATATAGGAACTTCCCTTCTCAATTTCTATACATCTATAACATTTTAATAGGCTTTGGATCCCACTCATTTTCAGATTTTGTTGGGTTAGGAACTAGAGCCAGAGCGAGAACCATAGCTAGAACTAGAACTAGTAGCTAGAGCCATAGGCCAAAAATAGAGTCAGAGTTAGAGTTGTGGCTAGGAACTAGATTTAGAGCCATGTTTCATAAAAGCAGACATAAGGCACATTAATCTAGATCAGTCATCTAAGTGTTTGGAAACCAAAAAGTATCTCAATGGGGAGGTGTGATATGAAATGGATGTGAACAAGAGAATGGTTATAAGACTCAGTACTTGCAAATGTAATTAAAAAATTAATTAAGGTTAGATAAACTATAAAGGACAATGCAAGTGTATAAAAGATAAACGAGGCAAAGAAAAAAATAATTAAATAAAATAGAAAAATGAAAATAGGAGAGGAAAAGAGAGAGATGAATGGGAAAAGAGAGAGATGAATGGGAACTGAAAGCTTAGTCTCTTGGCCTTCCCATTTCTCATATATCTCATTGTAACTTGACTCTCGAAGGGTCTTTTAGCCAAAGAGGGAAGTATGCATAGAGAGCCATGAGCTGCATTATAACTAGAGATTGCCAAAATAGAGAACCAAGGAACCATTTGACGTTGGTTTTCCCATTAGGATTTCTAGGGTAAATATGGTGTCACTATGTAGCAAATTTTATGTGTGAGATCTTGTTTCTCTTATTTTATTTAATGTGCTACACTGAGTGTGTTAATTGTGATAATTAAGAATGGTAGGGAGAAAAAGTGTGTATGAGTTATTGTCGTTCTTGGCTATGCTTAATATGTTGCATGTAGTTGAATTAACAGATAAAATGAAGGATTCCCAATTGTATTTATGTTAGCTTCGTTCAAAGATTCATTTTCCTATTAATACTTCATCTTTCAGTGTCTACCTGGTTATTTTAGTGGTGAGAGAATTCAATCTCTATTGTAGCTATGTAGATTCACTTCATAATTTTATTCTTCCTTAGAAAATAAAAATTTCCAACATCTCTCTATTCACCAACGTTCATTTTCTTTCGAGATCATAGATCTATGGCTGCCATTATTACATTGTTGCATAAATCTAGCTAGTTTCTAATTATGGTGTCCAGCTTATTCATTGTTGAAAGAAGACACAACAAGTTCTTCACTTGCTAATGGTTGCACATAGGTCGTATCCATGTCGAACCCAACAATTGGAAGAGGCTTGTGAGGTCATACACATTCATGAAGAAAACTTGAGGTTGTATGGGTCTGTACAGGTCATACACCTCTCTCCCTTCAACATAGTGCATTAGATTATGTTTGATGGGGTGTGAGTATTGGGTTGGATAGTTGATTGGTTTGGTATTCTCTCCTTCCCATTGTTTTGACATAGTATGCTTGAATATGCATGGGCATGAATTTAAGAAAGGCGGGTGACATTTAGTGAAGCTTGATTCATGACACTATCATTACTTGGAAGAATATAAACATATCGATGATAATTTCCTTGTATTGGTTCATTGAGTTGAGTTCTTGGTTGTCCAAACATGGCATAGCAATCCAATAGCATTGTTCATTTTGTTTCGAGATAAGTACAGAGACTATGCATTGTTATTTTAACACAACAATAGTTGATCTATTGCTGGCAATGGAAGTAGAGTCACTTGAATTGATTGCTGGTTATTATTGGCCAATGATACCAAAGTAGAAACCAAGCCTTGAACCCAATCTCGATTAGAGCCTTCATTCCCATACATTAATCAAATAAGCATAATCTCATCCTTAATCATCATGATAGATTCAATTTAGTTACATATCAATGTGCAAAGGAATTGCATTGAAGATAGAGTTCTCAGTGACAATATTTACAGAGTCTTGGTTTGCATTAGCCTAATTACTATTGTCTTATTAGTTGATTGATGTGTGTAGGTTACATAAGAGAGTGGGACATACCTCTAATATGGAAGATTAGTTTCACTTATAACTCAACTAAGAACAAAGACCTTGTATCCATTCATAGAACATAAATCTTTGCATAAGTTAGAGAAAAAAATATCAGAAAGTTAATTCCATAAAGTATTTGTGTTGGTGAAACAAGTGAGATATAAGTCCCTCATTACAGATCAACTCAATAACTATATTCATATTATATAATGGGTCCTTAGTATGCATATAGGGACTTACAACAGACACACGAACACACACAATTTAACTCTACCATCAAACAACAATATAATGAAACATGCACATACAAAGAACATCTCAAATCCATGACACAATCAAAAGGGACCAATCAATGAATCATAAAGGAATTGGCTACTCATTCACATTAATAATACAAGTATACATTAAAGAGTACATTTAGGTCTAGGAACCTTAGTGCTTTGGCCCCCTACCCTACTCAGTAACTATATTCATATTACAATTTCCCTCGCCACTTTCAAACTCTACTAAGAAAGCCAATGGCTCTTGTCCATATCTTTTTATCCTTCATCTCTCCATCTGGGCCAACTTCCCCTCTAGGCCAACCCTATCTTTCATCTCTCCATTTAGGAAAACTTCCCATATGTATCAACGCTATTTTTCATGTATCCATCGAGGCCACGTCCCATCTATGCCAACGTTATCTTTCATCTCTTGCATTCTAGTTATCCTCTTCTTGAATTGCCTCTTTGTCTTCTTTGTGAACTTCAATCTTCTTCCATGACCCTTGATAGTCTAGCATGGGTCTAGTGTTGTAATGATCTTCCCTCCAATATCATCTTCCATGTGTGCTTCTGGCTTTAAAATCCTTGTCCTTTTCCTTTTTTAGCTATGTCATCTACTCCATCGATGTATGTCTATATTGTTCTAATGTTTACCTTATATTTTCCCATTGGCATTATCCACACGATATTTTTTTTCGTCATTGAAACTTTTTCTGTGGTAATTTTCGATCTCTCTGTCATCGACATCTTCCATACAATATTCACCTTCATTGTCATTTTTAGGACTTCATTTATGGTCTTCATCCATCTCTTTGTGATATGAGTTATTCCACACCATCTTTGTTGTCAACTATATCCTTTATGCCATCATTGGCATCAACCTTCTTGGCATCGTCATCCTTTTCCTTTCCTTCTAGGCATCATTATTATTGATGATGGCCTTCCCCTTCATTGTTGATGACCTATTATTGTCAATGAATTTTTTGTTCATTTTCGATAACTTCTCTCTTCGTCAATGACCTTTTTCTTTTCCAATGTTGGAGGGCCCTAGTCAACTAGTCGATTAGGCCAAAGGGTTGACCAATGTAAAGAATAAGTTGACTATTAAGATTAGTCGACTATGTAGTTGGGTTGGTCAACCGACCAAGGTAGTTATGGCAGTTGCAACTACCTTCTTCTATTGTAAATGTATAAATAGACATGCATCTGTAATGTAAATGTCGTTGTTGATGGTCATATAATAAAAAAATACTACTTGTTGTTAGTTCCACCGTTACTTTCTTCTCTTCTTCCATCTATATATGCATGCATGCATGCATGCATAATACTATGTTGTATATTATGGTTGTGTGATTGCACTACTGGTAACGGTTTACTATGCAATCCCTTAGATTACAACATTCGTTCTGTTGTCGATAGTATATGATCTAGGACTATTAGTTGTGTGCATGCATAAATGTTGAGTGTTGAGAATATTCGTGAATAGTGGCAAAGGAAATTGGAAAACTACTTGAAAATATTTTTTAGGAGGAACTAAATAACACTTGCACAAGCGATGACATAGTGTTTCACAGAGAATCATGAAAGATTCCTAGAAGCAATCCTATAAGAGATAAATAAATTTGTTGACAGTGTTACATGCATAAGCAAGTGAAATACGAAGAATAATTGTCTAAGATAATCAACAATGGTTGAACTAACCTATATGAATGGGTCGAGAAAAATTTCGAGGATTTCTGTGAAGAATAAATGGTCTAAGAACACACATAGTTAGAGAACATCAAGAAAACATTTTACGACAATATACATGATAGTTTCCTTTGCATGATGTCGACTTTGTTGCATAAGTTCCTCATCAACAAAGGTGTCGACCACATTATCAAATCAATACCCCCTCTGAATACACCAATCAATTATGTCTGAAAGAAAAAAACAAGAGGAGTGGGAATACTTCCTAAGAAAATGAAGAGGAATGCAAGGATCTCCCTTGTCAACCAAGAGTAAATATCAAGGTTGGTGATGTGTATGTTTTAAACCTTTACAATATAGCAATGCACACATAGATTCTTTATAAAATAGAAAGAAAACAATAACATTCATACATAGTGCTCATAAATTTACCATGGAAACCCTTAATCGAGAAAACACACAAAAATTTTAGAGACACACCTCTAACTTTGATTGTATTAACTTCACCATTTACAAATATAGCATATATGATTCTGGGACATCCAAAACCCTAATCCGTCAACTTGGATTAAATTACAACCTTAATTCCTTAACCAGAATTAGAAAACCATGGTCCAAAAAACCGTGTGCCAAAACAGACCAAAAAACCACACATTTTTTTGGGGGGTTGCTCCCCTACACCACCGAGTAGGGGGGGCCTACCGCCCCCTTGTGACCCCCTCGTTGTGTCTTGTAACACCCCAAGGCCTTTCTGGATTCTAATTATGTTTATAGGCTGGTGAGCCAAGTGCTTATAAGCTGAAGACTTATATGTTTATTAGGTCGGAGAGCCTAGATGCTTAAGGCCATGAGCATGATTTTTGTATATGTAAATGCACATATCATTAATAAAAATACATTGTTGCGTGTAGACTGACCACGAAGAAAGAGTTATGGGGGACTAAGCTCCACTAGATAGGGTAAGGGAGGGGGCTAAGTGTCTAGGCCTAGGGGCTAAGCTAGAGGGCTTACCTCTAAGGGAATAATATTTTATTATTATTTCCTAAAGGCTAAGGTGGACATGATAGGTGTTGTCCTAAGTTCCTGGGAAAGGGAACAATTGTTAAGTGGAACTCATGCGGCTTCAGGAAGACATGTGTCAACCTAAGAACATGCAGTTTATAGCTAGGAAATATAGTCATTGGGGGTTCCTCCTCTCCATTCTCACGACCCTTGTGATTCTCTGGAAGTCTGTCACCCTTCCAGATTCACCGGGGATTCACGCATTGAACCAATTCTCCATCATCATCGCCTTTGTATCTATCACACACCTTTGGAATCCTGCATTTGTACTTGAGTTATCTCGTGTGTCTCCTGTGAATCCCGATGCACTCTATAACTTCCTGAGCCGTGTTGTGTCTTAATTGTTGGATGTTGTAGCCACACAGTTCCTTGACTGAGTGTGGCTTGCTTCCATTGTCTTTTCTTTACTGAGCTTTGATGTTTCCATCACCTTTTCGGGAATTGAATTAGAAGTTGGACTGAAGAAACAGGTTGTCAGGATTGTGGTTTGAAGAGGCGGGTTGTCAGGCCCGTGGACTGAAGAAGAAGGTTGTCAGGCCTGCAAGCAACTCTCTCCAGGTGAGAGAGGTTGTTGGGGAAGTGTTTTCCCACAGGGAGCCCAACTGCAGCCATAGTTCTTGGAGAATTCTTGTCCAGCATGTTGTTGAAGCCCTAGAAGGGAAGTGGGCCAGTCGAAGGACTCTTGAGAAGAGAAAGGGCACACTTCCTGGGGTGGGACAGTCATGTGGGGATTGAGAGGCTGTAGGTTGTTAGTGTGAGATGGCCCTGGGAGATAGTCCTTCCTGTTGACCTGTGCGACTTTCCTGTTGCCCTTGCCAAGCCTAGGAATCCCTTGCTCGATGGAGTTTAGTCCCAGCTCGGGGGTGACCCACTGCTGAGCGTGATGAGTAGTGTGGTCTAAGGCTGGGAGGTTCATGGAAGGTCTGCACAGAATTGGTGGTCATCTATTGAAAGATAAGTACCAAATCTCTGTTGATTGTGTGTTGGGTAATTGTACATGTTTTATAACTTGATGAGTAATGCCTAGATATATCATATATGTTGTATGTGTAGGCTTATTGTTATTTCTGCATTAATCTGTGTATGGTTAGAATATGTCGTATGTATGCATATAGTGTTAGAATGTTTTAATGATTAATTCTGCATGAATAAGTGGCACGAACAAAATGTTGTAATTGTTAATTTGCATTAGATATGCACGTATATAAATTCACGAAATCGTATCAGAGCTAAGAGAGACATCTAGGAAGTGATGTTGCCTGACCTGTTGGTGGCTGGGGACGTTAAAAAATGGTATCATAGCCATGGTTTCAATACTGAGCCTGGATGGGCCATGTTCGTGAAAGTTGAAGCAAAGTTTTTGGAAAAGAATTGTTTTTGAAATGGAAAAAACTCAAGTTTAGAGCCCATGGTTTCTACCCAGAACTTGGATGGGCCACGAACGAGAAATCCGGCGTAGAAAGTCCAGATAATTTTGAGTTACAGAGTGCCAGAAGGGCGTTGAAAGAATACTTGGAATGTGTTCAGAAACACAAGAGGTGTAACAAGTTTAAGAAATGGCCACGGAGAAAGAAATCAAAGCATTCATGGTGTTGGGCCGTTAGATCTGGGCGAGAGCAAGACAAGCCATTAGATTAAGCGAAGATTAAGTCATGACTGTCAGATCTCATTGAAGGGATATCGACGATGGGGAACCATTGCGGAAATCGCGAAGGAAATTAAAGCGTGAGCAAGTTAGGTTTTCATAATCACTCATGACCGTTGATCTTTACGATCCATTAAAACACTATTGTCGATATTGAAAAGTGAGATAAGCGCCCAAATGTTAAGCCGATGTCACAAATCTCAGTCACATGTAGAGAAGACAGAGAGAAATTCATGTAATTATTTTCTGTCGATCCAAGCAAGGAACACGTGTCAGAAGATCGGCTTGTTTGGGAATTCAACGTTCGAGAGAAACGAGGTGTGCTAAGGTGAAATCTCCCGAAGCCCAAAGTGACATGGCATGATGACGTCACCCAGGGTGACGTGGACTCCCTTAGTCCTGCCACGTGTCAGTCATAATGGTACTTTTGGTGACCTTGTTGTACAAAATCAATCCAGCACATGGGGCCATGTGCCACACTCTTATATGATGACAACTGTACTATGTGGGCCCCAGAAGGTAAAGTAGATCAGAAATTCAGAGTTCGGGAGATTTGAGGAATGCTAAGGTAAAATCTTCTGAAGTCTTGAAGTGACGTGGTCGTGTTGATGTCACCAAGGATGACACAAACACATGGGATGTGTGCCACATGTTAATGAGTTAAGGACCTGTGGAGGAAAATCACTTCGGGGAAAAGTGGGGTCGCGTGGGTTGAGAACTCCCAGAGGCCGAAGGCCGAAGTATACCTCGACCGTCAATCACAAAGGATATGTGGCAGCATCTAGAGACTTGGCACTCTAAAAGGATTGAGATTATGGAAAATTTGGAACTCCCGAAGCTGGAGTTACGAAGTAAATATCAGTCGTTGGATGCCGGGAAGCCGAGGACTGTTGATCCACCCCAATTCACGAGTTCGTTAATGCGGCACTCCGGGAGATTGGTTGTGATGCACTTTGGATACTGTCGAATCCCGGAGTTTTGAAGATCCTATACACCATAGATCAGAGCAAGGAATGTGGACCGTAGATCCATCGTTCTTCGCGTGTTCTATAGTTCATTGTTCTGTGATGTTGGGATGCGCGGAAAAGGGGGAAACCTCTGAAGCTCCGAAGCCCGAAGTTTCAACACTCTGGATAAGCGCCCAAATCATTAGCACTGGGTCACAACCATGGTCCCATGTGAACCAAGGGCATAAGAAAAAGGGTCCAACGCCCAAAAATTTGGTGCAGAACAAAGCAGGGCTTAGAGATAGAATCTCGAAGGGGTTCTTGACTGACCAAGACCCGCTAAAAATGGAATCTGATATTGCTTTTATTGAATCAGATTAGTTTATTCTAGAAAAAATTTAAAATCTATTAGCCTGACAAAAATTCGGTTGAATGCACATTTTTTAGAATTAACAATTGTCAGAACCGAACCGAATTGTCGCATAGTGCAGAGAAATGGAGGAGGCACAGGGTGCTTACAACTTAGAAAATGAAGTTAGAGGAATGGATGTCCATTTGGGAGTTGAAGGATCAAACTCCAATGGGCATGGAGAAGAGATAGATAAAGAAGGGAACATGATGAAAATCATTAAAATGTTGCAGAAAGATGTCCAAACTCACAAAGAAGATTACAAAAATCTCATGAAGGCCAGGGAGCAACACGGATAATTCAATATAAAGTTGATGCAGGGCTTGTAAATAATAGAAAATAATTTGGATAAGGAGAGTGGCTCAAGAAAATCAGGAAGTCACAGAAGAACAAAAAGTGATAACAGACATCACCAACGCTCCATGAGGCATTCAAATAAGAGAGCATACAACAACTCAAGTCTATCTCCTGTTAGGAAGCATAAGAGGTCTGGGGAGGATGAGCTACGCGGAGAAATAAACAAAATCAAACCTCCTACGTTTGATGGGGAGCACAAGAAGGATGAATATGCAGAGACATGGTTGTCGGGTGATGCAGGAGCATCGCTCACTCATCAAGCGAGCCAGTGCGTGGAGCATAAAAGACAGCTGGACAGCGCCAGCACCAAAATTTTGAAACACCTTGAAATTATTGCGCAAGACATTTATGTATTGATTTGATGAAGCGCACTTGTATATGTAAATGGACCTTGAGAAGATAAGCTCACGTCCTTGGTAGCTGAGGCATTTAATAGAATTGATGTAAAGATAAGTAGGAATTAATTGTAGATTTGATAGCTTTAGAATTGTGAGGGAAAACGGAATATAGGCACCCTCCTTTGTACATTGTAACATGTGAGAAACAGGAGCAAGAAGAGAGCAAGCAGAGAACTTGTGAAGAACACCCATGTACAGATTGAATTAATAGAAGAAAGACTTTGATTCAGTTTCAATGGTTTGTGTTGTTTCTCTGTGTTGATATTATGCTCATGGACGTTTTCTTTCTGTCATGCATTTGCTTTGATATGCCGTGTATGTGATTTCATAGTTGGATTGAAATCTGTGAGAGTAAAACAATTAGTTTCAATTGTTTCTCTATTTTTGAACCAAGAGATTCCTGCATAGAGTGTAGTGGAATTTGTCCGCAAGGAGTGCGTGACCGCAGGGTTCAGGAAGTGATAAATTTTGTTCTAAGTCCTCAGGAGTGCAGGATTTGACACTGGAGCCATGCAAGACGTGCACAGGCTGGAAGTCTGATTTCATGGTAAATGGGAAGTCTGAGAGGATGAAAGAATGAGTTTCAATTGTTTCTCTGTTTGAGCTAGGAGATTCCTGCATAGAGTGCAGTCGAATTCATCCGCATAGAGTGCGTTGATGAGACTCAGCAGTTAAACTCTCGTTCTCGTTCACCCAGAGTCGGTTTTGGGTTTGTAGAGTCGTGCAGGAAGCACGTGTGAATCCTCTGAGGGAGTTGGGATTGACAAGATCAGGGGAAATAGTTCCTTTGTGGTACTGTGGAGACGAATCAAGTCGAAGGTTCGAACCGGGAGAAGCTGAGAAGCGAAAGAAATCCTCAAGGAGGAGAATCAACAGCCAGGGTTCTCAGGATTAATTCGTGAAATCCCGCTGACTGTCAGATCTTGAAAGAGCTGCGCGAGGTTTAGTCCTTAGGCGCAGAAGGAAGGACCAAAGCCCATCGGGATTCGGCATATCGGGGTTTGCGTGGGCAAGAGTTCATACTCTTGAAATCGCGATTAGCGATTCCCCGATTAAATTGGAGCCGTTGACCGCCAAGGGACAGGTGGCATGAGATCCAGGGAGATTGGGATTCGGCATTCGGGGTTTTAGAGTACAGGGAATTGCGACCAGTGAAATCGCGATCCTGCGATTTTCGATAAAGCGGAGGAAGAGGAGGTGACGTAGTGAGGAAAGCGCACGTGCCATCAGAGTTCGGGGTTCGGGACTTGGGAGATCTAGTGAACAGTGCCAGGAGTTGCGAGTTCCCGAATCGCGATATCCTGATTTCCTTTTTGGAAGCGGGGACCACCGGTGTCAGAGGAAAAGGACAGGTGGCATCGGGATATCGGAACTCGAGGATTGTATTGCCGAGTTCAGGATTCGCTACTGCGCGAGGTCCGATTTTCCGATACGACAAGGGAGATCATTGGAGACCATTCTGTGTGTGCGAGAACTTCTGATAAGGGAGTTGAAGAGTAATTTCAGCTCTTCGGGCCAGTAGAAGAAGAAGAAGGTCCTGGTGATCGCGATCATTCTCCGAGGAGTGGAGAGATTGCGTCAGAGTGGTATCAGAGTCGGGAAAGAGTTCTCTTTGCTTCGGTAGTAGAGAGAAGGAATTCACCATGCCTCCCAGAAGGGAGAGACAATCACCAAATCCCGAGGACAGGGAGGTGAGGAGAAGAGGTAGGCCGGCAGGGAATCCAAAGATGGAGCGACAGATACGAGATCTCCGGGCGAGACTCGAGGAGATGGAAACAACTCAGAGACGTGGAGTTGATGTAGGGGATCATAGTGATTCCTAAGTAGAAGAAGAAGCTGGACACGCAGAACAGGTCGCAGCAGAGGATGCATCGACTAAGCGATTAATCAAAGCTATCGCCAGGATGAGTTCCAAGACTAAAATGGATATTCCAGCTTATGAGGGAAGCCTGAATGCAGAAGAGTTGCTGGATTGGATCCGAGCTCTTGACACCTACTTCGATTACGAAGATATCGAAGAGGATAAGAAGATAAGGCATGCTGTTACTAAACTGAAAGGACATGCAACCTTGTGGTGGGATGAGCTGCAGGCAGATAGGCGTTCCAAAGGCAAACAGAAGATCAAAAGCTGGGATCGGATGATCACTAAGATGAAAGCGAAATTCATCCCCCGATATTATCAGATCACTCTGTTCAGGCGCATGCAGAACTTGATACAGAAGTTGATGTCGGTGAAGGAGTACACCGAAGAATTTTACAGGCTCAATATCCGAGCAGGCCATCGAGAAAGCGATGATGAAAAGGTAGCAAGGTACCTGAATGGTCTGAGGTATGACATTCAGAATGAATTGAGCATGGTTACCATCTGAACAGTTGAGGATGCGTACTAGATGGCTTTGAAAGCCGAGGAGAAGATGAGCCGTAAGCAAGGTCAGCGAGGATGAGGCAGGAGTCAGCCCAGAGGCAAAGCAGTGGCCCAAGAAAGAACTCAGAAGCCCAAGGAGGAATGGAAGAAACCTCAGGGTAAGATTGAGAGAGGTGGAACCTCACAACAGAGGCAGTCATATGCTGAGTCGAGGAAGCAGCATACCGAGCAGGGTAGCTGATACGCTGACGCGAATACATTTCCTCGTGCCAGAGGTAGGGGAAGAGGACGAGGAGGAATCATCACATGTTTTACATGTGGAAAGGACAGACATAAAGCCGTTGACTGTCCAGACAGGAAACCGGACAGAGGAGAAACTCACATCACTGAGGCGCATAGGCGTGATGTTGAGACAGAAGATGCAGATAGCGGAAGATCGCTTGGGATGCATAAGATCCTTTTGACACCTGAGAAGGAGGTGGAAAGCTCAGTGCAGCGGGGTAGACTATTCAGGACAGCTTGCACAGCCAAGGACAGGAAATGCAAAGTCATTGTGGACAGCGGAAGCATCGATAATCTCGTTTCAACCGAGATGGTGGAAAAGCTGGGGCTGGAAACAACTAAGCACCCGAGTGCATATAAAGTCTCGTGGCTACAGAAAGGACACCGGGTAAGTGTCACTAAACAATGCTTAGTTAAATTCAAGATAGGGAATTATAATGATGAGATTCTGTGTGATGTTATTCCCATGGATGTATGTCATATATTGCTGGGTAGACCATGGTAGTATGACCGAAATGTGGTTCATGACGGAAGGATGAACACATATACACTAGAAAAGAATGGGAGAACCCATAAGCTACTTCCGAATAAGGATAAAGAAGTAAAGCCGGAAGTAAGCAGCACCATACTTCTCATGAGTGGGAAAGAGCTTCTCACAGAGATGGAGAAGGATGAGGATCCACAATTCTTTGTGGTCAGGAAGCCGAGAATTGTCCTGACTAGCACCAGAGTGGATGACTTGCCAGAGGAGATTCAGGAACTACTGGGAGAGTTCGTTGATATCATCGTGGATGAACTACCTCGTTCGTTGCCACCGATGAGGAGTGTGAGTCATCACATAGACCTCATACCTGGAGCAAGTTTGCCGAATAAAGCTGCATACAGATTGATGCCTCAGGAGAACGAGGAAGTCAAGAATCAAGTACAGGACTTGCTGGATAAAGGACTGGTCAGGGAAAGCTTGAGTCCATGTGCCGTTCCAATGGTACTAAGTCCAAAGAAGGATGGAGGCTGGAGAATGTGTACAGACTCCAGAACGATAAACAAAATTACCATCAGGTATAGATTCCCACTGCCGAGAATGGATGATCTGATGGATTGCCTGAGTGGGGCAAATTATTTTTCGAAGATTGATCTCAAAAGCGGATATCATCAGATTCGCATGAGAGAAGGAGATGAATGGAAGAAAACATTCAAGACAAACGAGGGTTTGTATGAATGGCTGGTCATGTCGTTTGGCTTGACAAATGCGTCGAGCACATTTATGAGGCTGATGAATGAAGTCCTGAGGGAATTCATTGGCAAATTTGTGGTCGTGTACCTGGACGATATACTAATTTTCAGCAAGACTAAGGATGAACATTTGAAACATTTAGCCATTGTGATGAGAAGGCTACAACAAGAAAAGCTGTTGGTCAACATGAAGAAGTGTTCGTTCATGCAGACATAACTCATTTATTTGGGTTTTGTTATCTCGGCCAATGAGTTGAAGATGGATCCTGAGAAGGTGGAAGTAATCAGGAATTGGCCATCACCGAGAAATGTTTTCGAGGTGAGGAGTTTCCATGGACTGGCTAGTTTCTACAGGAAGTTCATTCGAAATTTCAGTGGAATTAGCGCAGCAATGATGGACACAGTGAGGAAACGACATAAAGTTTTTCATTGGACAGCAGAGGCTGAGAGAAGCTTCAATCTGTTGAAGCAGAAGATTACAGAGCAACCAATTCTGGTGTTGCCTAATTTTTAGAAAACCTTCCAAGTGAAGTGTGATGCGAGTGGATATGCTGTTGGAGGGGTCTTAAGTTAGGATGACAGACCTGTTGCATATTTCAGCGAGAAGATGGATGAAGCAAAGTTGAAATACTCCACATATGATAAAGAGTTCTATGCCATCATACAGGCATTAAAGAAGTGGAGGCATTACTTAATACCCAAGGAATTTGTTTTGTACAGCGATAATCATGCATTGCAGTTTATAAGTCAACAGGAGAAGTTGAACCAGAAGCATGCAAAATGGGTAGAGTACATGCAAAATTTCACATTTGTGATCAAACACATTTCAGGGACTGCTAACAAAGTGGTTGATGCTTTGAGCAGGAAATGTTTGCTGCTGCAGGAGTTCAGAGTCAAGACATTGTGTTTTGAAAATCTTAAAGACATGTATGCAGGTGATGCAGACTTTGCTGAAGCATACGAGGCAGCTGAGAATCCATTTCTTGGGGATCGGAGCCCATGGATAGATTACATGATCCAGGAGGGATTGCTGTTTACAGGCAATCAACTGTGCATTCCAGATTGCTCCATGAGGGAGAATCTGCTGAAGGAGAAGCACAGTGGAGGATTAGCAGGTCATTTTGGACATGACAAAACATTCGCCAAGCTGAGCGAATCATATTTTTGGCCGAGCATGCAAGAAGATGTTAAAAGGTTTGTTGACAGGTGTCAGATTTTCCAACATTCGAAGGGCCGAAAGAAAAATGCAGGATACTATCAGCCATTGCCCATACCCGAAAGACCATGGGAGGCAATCAGCATGGATTTTGTTCTGGGATTGCCGAGAACGTAGAGAGGAGTCGATTCCATCTTTGTGGTGGTCGACAGGTTCTTGAAGATGGCACATTTTATTCCATGTCAGAAGACCAGCGATGCAACCCACATCGCAAACTTGTTTTTAAAAGAAATCGTCAGACTGCATGGATTGTCGAGAAGCATAGTCTCGGACAGGGATACCAAGTTCATAGGTCATTTTTGGAGGATGCTATGGAAAAATCTCGGAACTGACTTAGCGTTTAGTTCGGCTTACCATCCGCAGACAGATGGACAGACCGAGGTGGTCAACAGAAGTCTGGGAGACTTGCTGAGGAGCTTGGTGACAGAGCACCATAGCAGCTGGGACAATGTATTGCCGCAGGTAGAGTTCGAGTACAACGATTCAGTGAATCGAAGTACAGGAAAAATCCCATTTCAAATTGTGTATGGAACACAGGCGAGGGGAGTTTCTGAACTCAGGGAGTTAGAACAAGCTGAGACTAGCAGCGCGAGCGCTGAAGAATTCGCTGAGGCGATGCAGGAACTTCACACGAAGGTGAAGCAGCGACTACAGATGTCGAATCAAGAGTATAAGCGCAGAGCCGACCAGCGGAAGAGACAACTTCAGTTGGAAGTTGGTGACATGGTTCTGGCACACCTGAGGAAAGAAAGGTTCCCAAGGGGAACATACAAGAAACTCAAGATGAAGAAGATTGGGCCATGCAAAGTCCTGAAGAAATTCGGGGAGAATGCATACGAGCTTGAGTTGCCGGATGGCATCGGGATATCTCCGATTTTTAATATTTCAGATTTATACCCATACAGGGCTGGAGAAGCAGATGCTGGAGATGAACATCCAGGAGTCCAGTGGCAGAAGAAGATGCCAATTGCAGAAAAGCCACAGATGGAGTATATATTGGATAAGCGAGCGGGAAAGAAGACCAGGCGTAAGCAGTATTTTGAGTACCTGGTGAAATGGAAGAATCACCCAGTCGAGGATGCCAGCTGGGAGACTAAAGCGGTGATACAGAAGCATGGGCAGACCGTGCAGGAGCTCATGAGCAGGAGCCCATGAAAAATTTCAAGCCGAGGAGTTTGATGCAGGAGCATCGCTCACTCATCAAGCAAGCCAGTGCGTGGAGCAGAAAAGACAGCTAGACAGCGCCAGCACCAAAATTTTGAAACACCTTGAAATTATTGCGCAAGACATTTATGTATTGATTTGATGAAGCACACTTGTATATGTAAATGGACCTTGAGCAGATAAGCTCACGTCCTTGGTAGCTGAGGCATTTAATAGAATTGATGTAAAGATAAGTAGGAATTAATTGTAGATTTGATAGCTTTAGAATTGTGAGGGAAAACGGAATATAGGCACCCTCCTTTGTACATTGTAACATGTGAGAAACAGGAGAAAGAAGAGAGCAAGCAGAGAACTTGTGAAGAACACCCATGTACATATTGAATTAATAGAAGAAAGACTTTGATTCAGTTTCAATGGTTTGTGTTGTTTCTCTGTGTTGATATTATGCTCATGGACGTTTGCTTTCTGTCATGCATTTGCTTTGATATGCCGTGTATGTGATTTCATAGTTGGATTGAAATCTATGAGAGTAAAACAATTAGTTTCAATTGTTTCTCTATTTCTGAACCAAGAGATTCCTGCATAGAGTGCAGTGGAATTTGTCCTCAAGGAGTGCGTGACCGCAGGGTTCAGGAAGTGATAACTTTTGTTCTAAGTCCTCAAGAGTGCAGGATTTGACACTGGAGCTGTGCAAGACGTGCACAGGCTGGAAGTCTTATTTCATGGTAAATGGGAAGTCTGAGAGGTTGAAAGAATGAGTTTCAATTGTTTCTCTATTTGAGCCAGGAGATTCCTGCATAGAGTGCAGTCGAATTCATCTGCATAGAGTGCGTTGATGAGACTCAGCAGTTAAACTCTCGTTCTCGTTCACCCAGAGTCGGTTTTGGGTTTGTAGAGTCGTGCAGGAAGCGCGTGTGAATCCTCTTAGGGAGTTGGGATTGAAAAGCTCAGGGGAAATAGTTCCTTTGTGGTACTGTGGAGACGGATCAATTCGAAGGTTCGAACCGGGAGAAGCTGAGAAGCGGAAGAAATCCTCAAGGAGGAGAATCAACGGCCAGGGTTCTCAGGATTAATTCACGAAATCCCACTGACCGTCAGATCTTGAAAGAGCTACACGAGGTTTAGTCCTTAGGCGCAGGAGGAAGGACCAAAGCCCATCGGGATTCGACATATCGGGGTTTGCGTGGGAAAGAGTTCATACTCTTGAAATCGTGATTAGCGATTCCCCAATTAAATCGGAGCCGTTGACCGCCAAGGGACAGGTGGCACGAGATCCCGGGAGATTGGGATTCGACATTCAGGGTTTTATAGTACAGGGAATTGTGACCAGTGAAATCGTGATCCCGCGATTTTCGATAAAGCGAAGGAAGAGGAGGTGACGTAGCGAGGAAAGCGCACGTGCCATCAGAGTTCGGGGTTCGGGACTTGGGAGGTCTAGTGAATAGTGCCAAGATTCGCGAGTTCCCGAATCGCGATATCCCGATTTCCTTTTTGGAAGCGGGGACCACCGGTGTCAGAGGAAAAGGACAGGTGGCATCGGGATATCGAAACTCGGGGATTGTATTGGCGAGTTCAGGATTCGCTACTGCGCGAGGTTCGATTTTTCGATACGACAAGGGAGATCATTGGAGACCATTCTGTGGGTGCAAGAACTTCCGATAAGGGAGTTGAAGAGTAATTTCAGCTCTTCGGGCCAGTAGAAGAAGAAGAAGGTCCTGGTGATCGCGATCATTCTCCGAGGAGTGGAGATATTGTGTCATCAGGCATGAGGAAGCATTTTCAATTGCATAATTATTCTTCTCATGCAGAAGGAATAATTTACATCTATCAACTCAAAGGTAGGGCATCCATGTGGTGGGATCTGTTGGTGCAGGTGCAACACATTGATGAGAAAAATGTTACTTGGAGGGAATTCAAGAAGTATTTTGAAAATAAATACTTGGTTAAGAGGTACTATGATAAGAAAATGAAAGAGTTCTTTGAACTCAAGTTGGGAAGTATGTCCATTGATGAGTATGAAAGAAGGTTTTTAGAATTGCTGAAGTATGTCTCTTTCATCAAAGATGAGACAACCAAGATTTAGAGGTACTTGAGTGGTTTTCCACCATTCATCGGTGACAAAATACAATATGATGATCCCAAAACATTGGAGGAGTCCATAAGCCGATCTAAGTGCCTTTATGATCAACAAAAAACAAGGCCAACTTTCCAAAAAGCTTGGGAAGACAAGAGGAAATTCAA
>JASDQU010503483.1:15775-38884 GCA_032191745.1 Picea mariana | reverse complement strand
ATAACTTGTTATATTTCATAGTCATAACTTGTTCAATACATCTGTTATCACCGTCCCACATGGGTTGACACATAGCCCAGGGGAGACCACGCATCCCCCTCACCGAACTTGCCATAAATATGGTCGACCGCCACCCCAATGCCTATTCTTGGATGGAGGACTGCCATAAATGATCACAAAGGGAGGGAGGATAGCTCCCCCACAGAATATTAATGGTGGCCTCGATGATTAATTGCAGGAGGGTGACGTTGGGTATGGGAGGTAGCAGAGCAGTCATATCTACCCCTCGGTTAACTATCCAGCTCGACCATGGCATTCACCACTTCGCCTCAATGCTTTGTCTCCTTCCTCTGCTCGTGAATTTGGTTTTGCTCCAGTCGGTTCTCTCTGGCCTTATACACAAATTTCTTTGACCTCCAGGTTCCACCATGCCGAGAGAGAGAGAGAGAGAGAGAGAGAGGAAAACCCATGCAAGGTCATTCCTGGTATAGTCCCACGACAAGGTAGAGACACCTGCACAATTTGGAGAGGGCTTTGTCCATAGCTTGGACTCAACTAACCGTGCGACCACATACGCCTCCAATGGCCTTCGTGGAGGAGGAATTCCCGGAGGAACCAATTCAGGTTCCACCAGAGTCTCTCCTTTACACGGTCCCAGATGCCCATGTTCGCCCTAGCACCAGTGTCGCTGCTACAGATACAACGACGACCATGGATGGTGCCACTTGCATTGTTCAGGAGGAACTCCCCATGATAGATTTCCGGGTCAAGCCTCCACCGTTGAACCCAGTTGAGGATTGCGACCAAACTCCACCCAGCCTCTTCAGCCCGGAGCAGTTGGAGTTTATTTTTGAAATTCGAGGTTATATGATGGAGCAACTCCACTGTCACACCCTCATCAGTAGCCGCATCGACATGTTGTTCGATGCCTTCTCGAACGCGTCTGCCAAGAAGCGATGCCCAACCTACACACATCCCTACGTGCTCAAACCCAATGATGGTACCCTTCACAGTGGCTCTCCGGATGACAGGTTCCATTGTTCTCATCGCCCCTCTAATGTTTAATTCTGCATAGTTCTTTGAGCCTCACCGACATGGTGATGGAGATTTTTTCTTGTCAACCTGGTCTGGTACTCTGTTCAGTTCTTTTCCTAGTTTTAATTTTCAAATTTTGTTAGTATGTCTAGTATGCCCAGATAAATTTATCAGCACTATCAGTCGCCACCTGCTCTGGTTTCCAACAAAATGGCAGGACAAATGACGACTTCCCTTTTTGACCAAAAGTACAATTGGCTGCCACATGTTTCGGTTTCCACTAGTTTGGCGGAACAAGTGGCATGTCAGTGACATATATCAGTTTTGTACAATAACATCACATCTATAAGGAAATACTCATTTTTTGTTTAAAAAAAAAAATACATCCTTTATCACTTATTTGTATTATTGATTTAAAATAACTTAAAAAATTGTATAAAAACTTTTATCATAATTTAATGTTAATTAATTAATTAATATTAATTAATGAATGAATGTTAACAAACCATTAAAACTCATCTTTAAAAACAAATAAAACAAATTTGTAAACTAACCTTTTACATACCATTCTAGAAACAATGACCCACCCATGTTTTAAAGAACGAAAATGAAAGTTTGCCTCCATTTTCAATTAAAACTTATGACGTGAAAGCAAACATTTTGCCTCCATTCTTAAATAAAATCTATAAAGTGAAAGAAAGTGTGATAAGTGGGAAGAGGAACTAAAATGTTCCCAAAACTTTTTCGTGTCTAGATCTTCCCTCTAGACAAGACTTTCTTTCTTATTGACATCATTATAAATTACCTTGGAAAAACTATGAATAAATTTTAATAGCCATAACAAATTGATATTAGGAATTAAGTTGGTTTTTTAAATAATAATTTTTTAACATTTTTAAAAGAGTTTATTAAAAAAATTAATTACATAATATATTAAATATTTTTTGAAAATTTAAAAAATAAAAAATAAAAATTCATTAATTTTCAATATATATTTTTATTTTTCACATGAGATAGAGGAACTTACTTCACATATGAATATCAATGACGGTTTCTATTTTGAGGTCAATGGGTTATGGGCAAACCACGCTGGATGGAAGTTTATTAGCCTACTTGAATGGAATGGGCCAGATTGGCAGGAATTAAAGTTTATGCACGTCGTAAGATTATACTTTCTTAGCTGAACATACTTGCTTGGCAGGAATTAAAGCGTATGCATGTCGTAAGATTATACTTGCTTAGGTGAAGATAAACATATTTTTAGATGTCGTCTAGTCCGGTTAGGATACCTGGTTTTCACCCAGGCGACCCGTGTTCAAATCCCGACAGCGGAATTAGATCTTAACTTTTGTGTTTTCCGAGTATATTTAATGTATGAGCATAGTAATAGGTAGGATACGGGAATTATAGGAGAATCGGACTGGGATGCGGAATTTAATAATACAATTTGGATTGATTTTTCACATGTAGTTAACTGTCGTATTGTAGTTGGAATAGCTCAGTTGGTTAGAGCGTGTGGCTGTTAACCACAAGGTCAGAGGTTCAAGCCCTCCTTATAGCGGGGTATATCATAATTATTTTAATAATGATACCCAGAACAACAATATCAAAAACTACTATTTAAATGGAAACTGCCTTGCCTGCCACTCTATAGACCGTCGATCCCACTTGCTTTTGCTGAGCTCCATTTCCCTTTTAAGGTCATTTTGATGAGATTCGACTGATTTTTCTACCACTTGTAAGCGCATCTCAACTTATTTCCTCTTTTATTTGCTCCAAAGTTGGCGCATGAATCCTCTAGATTTAAGGATCTTTGATTTCCACACTTTTGGTCATTTATTGAGGGTTTTTGCTACTAAATGTTTAAGAATTGGGTTGAAATCAAACTAATCTATCTATTTGGTCTAGCATTCTTTTGTCGGAGAGCCTAGATGCTTAAGGCCATGAGCATGATTTTTGTATATGTAAATGCACATATCATTAATAAAATTACACTGTTGCGTGTAGACCGACCATGAAGAAAGAGTTATGGGGGACTAAGCTCCACTAGATAGGGTAAGGGAGGGGGCTAAGTGTCTAGGCCTAGGGGCTAAGCTAGAGGGCTTACCTCTAAGGGAATAATATTTTATTATTATTTCCTAAAGGCTAAGGTGGACATGATAGGTGTTGTCCTAAGTTCTTGGGAAAGGGAACAAGTGTTAAGTGGAACTCATGCGACTTCAGGAAGACATGTGTCAACCTGAGAACATGCAGTTTATAGCTAGGAAAGCCAGCTCATTGGGGGTTCCTTCTTGCCATTCTCATGGCCCTTACAAATCTCTGGAAGTCTGTCACCCTTCCAGATTCATTGGGGATTCACGCATTGAACCAGTTCTCCATCATCATCGCCTCTGTATCTATCACACACCTTTGGAATCCTGCATTTGTACTTGAGTTATCTTGTGTGTCTCCTGTGAATCCCGATGCACTCTGTAACTTCCTGATCCGTGTTGTGTCTTAATTGTTGGTTGTTGCAGCCACACAGTTCCTTGACTGAGTGTGGCTTGCTGCCATTGTCTTTTCTTTACTGAGATTTGATGTTTCCATCACCTTTTCGGGAATTGACTTAGAAGTTGGACTGAAGAAACAGGTTGTTAGGCTTGTGGTTTGGAGAGGCGTGTTGTCAGGCCCGTGGACTGAAGAAGCAGGTTGTCAGGCCTGCAAGCGACTCTCTCCAGGTGAGAGAGGTTGTTGGGAAAGTGTTTTCCCACAGGGAGCCCAACTGCAGCCATAGTTCTTGGAGAATTCTTGTCTGGCATGTTGCTGAAGCCCTAGAAGGGAAGTGGGCCAGTCGAAGGACTCTTGAGAAGAGAAGGGGCACACTTCCTAGGGTGGGAAAATCATGTGGGGATTGAGAGGCTGTAGGTTGTTAGTGTGAGATGGCCCTGGGAGATAGTCCTTCCTATTGACCTGTGTGACTTTCTCATTGCCCTTGCCAAGCCTAGGAATCCCTTGCCCGATGGAGTTTAGTCCCAGATCGGGGGTGAACCACTGCTGAGCGTACTGATGAGTGGCGTGGTCTAAGGCTGGGAGGTTCATGGAAGGTTTGCACGGAATTGGTGGTCATCTATTGAAAGATAAGTACCAAATCTCTGTTGATTGTGTGTTGGGTAATTGTACATGTTTTATAACTTGATGAGTAATGCCTAGATATATCATATATGTTGTATGTGTAGGCTTATTGTTATTTCCGCATTAATCCGTGTATGGTTAGAATATGTCATATGTATGCATATAGTGTCAAAACGTTTTAATGATTAATTCTGCATGAATAAGTGGCATGAACAAAATGTTGTAATTATTAATTTGTGTTAGATATGCACGCATATAAATTCACGAAATCGTATCAGAGCTAAGAGAGACATCCAGGAAGTGACGTTGCCTGACCTGTTGGTGGCTGGGAACGTTAAAAAATGGTATCAGAGCCATGGTTTCAACACTGAGCTTGGATGGGCCATGTTAGTGAAAGTTGAAGCAAAGTTTTTGGAAAAGAATTGTTTTCGAAATGGAAAAAACTCAAGTTCAGAGCCCATGGTTTCTACCCAGAACCTGGATGGGCCACAAACAAGAAATCCAGCGTAGAAAGTCCAGAGAATTTTGAGGTACAGAGTGCCAGAAGGGCGTTGAAAGAATACCTGGAATGTGTTCGGAAACACAGGATGTGTAACAAGGTTAAGAAATGGCCATGGAGAAAGAAATCACAACATTCATGGTGTTGGGCCGTTAGATCTGGGCGAGAGCAAGACAAGCCATTAGATCAAGCGAATATTAAGTCATGACTGTCAGATCTCATTGAAGGGATATCGACGATGGGGATCCATTGCGGAAATTGCGAAGGAAATTAAAGCGTGAGAAAGTTAAGTTTTCGTAATCACTCATGGTCGTTGATCTTTACGATCCATTAAAACATGATTGTCGATATTGAAAAGTGAGATAAGCGCCCAAATGTTAAGCCGATGTCACAAATCTCAGTCACATGTAGAGAAGACAGAGAGAAATTCATGCAATTATTTTCTGTCGATCCAAGCAAGGAACACGTGTCAGAAGATCGACTTGTTTGGGAATTCAACGTTTGGGAGAAACAAGGTGTGCTAAGGTGAAATCTCCCGAAGCCCGAAGTCCTGAAGTGATGTGGCATGATGATGTCACCCAAGGTGACGTGGACTCCCTTAGTCCTGCCACGTGTCATTCATAATGGTACTTTTGACGACTTTGTTGTACCAAAATCAATCCAGCATGTGGGGCCATGTGCCACACTCTTATATGATGACAATTGTACTATGTGGGCCCTGGAAGGTAAAGTAGATCATAAATTCAGATTTCAGGAGATTTGAGGAATGCTAAGGTAAAATCTTCTGAAGTCTTGAAGTGACGTGGCCGTGTTGATGTCACCAAGGATGACGCAAACACATGGGATGTGTGCCACATGTTAATGAGTTAAGGACCTGTGGAGGAAAATCACTTCGGGGAAAAGTGGGGTTGTGTGGGTTGAGAACTCCCAGAGGCCGAAGGTCAACGTATACCTTGACCGTCAATCACAAAGGATACGTGGCAACAGATTTGGTAGTCTAGAGACTTGGCACTCTAAAAGGATTGAGATTATGGAAAATTTGGAACTCCCGAAGCTGGAGTTTCGAAGTAAATATCAGTCGTTGGATGCTGGGAAGCCGAGGACTGTTGATCCACCCCAATTCACGAGTTCGCCAATGCGACACTCCGGGAGATTGGTTGTGATGCACTTTGGATACTATCAAATCCTGAAGTTTTGAAGATCCTATACACCATAGATCAGAGAAAGGAATGTGGACCATAGATCCATCATTCTTCGTGCATTCTACAGTTCGTTGTTCTGTGATGTTGGGATGCGTGGAAAAAGGGGAAACCTCTGAAGCTCCGGAGCCCGAAGTTTCAACTCTCTGGATAAGCGCCCAAATCATTAGCACTGGGTCACAGTCGTGGTCCCATGCGAACCAAGGGCATAAGAAAAAGGGTCTAACGCCCAAAAATTTGGTGCAGAACAGAGCAGGGCTTAGAGATAGAATCTCTAAGGGGTTCTTGACCAACCAAGACCCGCTAAAAATGGAATCTGATATTGCTTTTATTGAATCGGATTAGTTTATTCTAGAAAAATTTTAAAATCTATTAGCCTGACAAAAATTCGGTTGAATGCACATTTTTCACAATTAACAATTGTCAGAACCGAACCAAATTGTCGCATAGTGTAGAGAAATGGAGGAGGCACAGGGCGCTTACAACTCAGAAAATGAAGTTAGAGGAATGGATGTCCATTTGGGAGTTGAAGGATCAAACTCCAATGGGCACAAAGAAGAGATAGATAAAGAAGGGAACATGATGAAAATCATTAAAATGTTGCAGAAAGATGTCCAAACTCATAGAGAAGATAACAAAAATCTCATGAAGGCCAGGGAGCAACACGGATAATTCAATATAAAGTTGATGCAGAGCTTGGAAATAATAGAAAATAAATTGGATAAGGAGAGTGGCTCAAGAAAATCAGGAAGTCATAGAAGAACAAAAAGTGATAACAAACATCACCAACGCTCCCCGAGGCATTCAAATAAGAGAGCATACAACAACTCAAGTCTATCTCCTGTTAGGAAGCATAAGAGGTCTGGGGACGATGAGCTACGAGGAGAAATGAAAAAAATCAAACCTCCTACGTTTGATTGGGAGCACAAGAAGGATGAATATGCAGAGACATGGTTGTTGGGCATGAGGAAGCATTTTCAATTGCATAATTATTCTTCTCATGTAGAAGGAATAATTTCCATATATCAACTCAAAGGTAAGGCATCCATGTGGTGGGATCTGTTGGTGTAGGTGCAACAAATTGATGAGAAAAATGTTGCTTGGAGGGAATTCAAGAAGTAATTTGAAAATAAATACTTGACTAAGAGGTACTATGATAAGAAAATGAAAGAGTTCTTTGAACTCAAGTTGGGAAGTATGTCCATTGATGAGTATGAAAGAAGGTTTTTAGAATTGCTGAAGTATGTCTCTTTCATCAAAGATGAGACAACCAAGATTCAGAGGTACTTGAGTGGTTTTCCACCATTCATCGGTGAAAAAATACAATATGATGATCCCAAAACATTGGAGGAGACCATAAGGCGAGCTAAGTGCCTATATGATCAACAAAAAACAAGGCCAACTTTCCAAAAAGATTGGGAAGACAAGAGGAAATTCAAGATGGATCAGAGGAAGAAGAAAATTAAGCCACCATTCTTTAGAAATAATCCTCAGGGACAACCAACTTCTAGAGAACCCAGAATGATTGAGACAGGTGGTCAAAGGCCAAGGAAACAACCTATTCAATGTTGGGGTTGTAAAAGTGATCATATGTTTAGATATTGTCCTCATAGAAGTGACAAAGTGAGAGTGGTTCACAATGTTCAATGAGTTGAAATAGTGGGGGACATGGGAAGAAATATACCAAGGATCTATGCAACCTTGGACAACAAGCAAGCAGAGTATCAATCACACATGATTGAAGTGGAAGGTATGATCAACAACCAAACCATCACTATTTTAATTGATTCAGGAGCTATTCATAGTTATATAGATCCTAAGATGGTGGAAAGTTTGCATTTTCCAAGAAGCAATAATGAAAAATATTGGTTGGTGTAGTTGGCTACTGGAGCCAAAAGAAAAGTCAATGAGATGGTTAAGTCATGTCTTATGGACATGAATGGACTGAGCACAAGGGCATATTTTAACATCTTTCCTTTAGGTTTTTATGACTGCTTGATTGGTATGGATTGGTTAGACCAACACTTGTCCATATTAGACTGTCGTAACAAGGCATTCAATTGCCTAGATGAGGAAGGAAATCAAAGAACAATCCAAGGAATTCTTAGGGCATTGACTATCAAATAAATTTCAACAATGCAGCTGAAGAAATGATACAGGAAAGGATGTCAAATATTTGCAGCCCATATGGAGGAAGCATCTAAGGATAAGGTTCCAAATTTGGAGGATCATGCAGTCCTGGAAGATTTTGAAGATCTGTTCAAGGAGGTATCAAGACTACCCCCAAAGAGAGATATCGATTTCTCTATAAATTTAATGCCTGGAGCAGCTCTAGTATCAAAGAATCCTTACAAAATGAGTACACCAGAACTGAAGGAGTTGCAAATGTAGCTTGAAGAACTTCTGAAGAAGGGGTATATATGCCCAAGTGTGTCACCTTGGGGTGCCCCAGTCTTGTTCATGAAAAACAAAGATGGGACGTTGAGATTGTGCATCGACTTCAGACAATTATATAAAGTAATTATAAAGAACAATTATCCTCTGTCAATGATTGATGATCTCTTTGATAAATTGAAGGATGCAATGATATTTTTCAAGATAGATCTCAGGTCAGGATACCATCAGGTAAGGATTAAAGATAAAGATATCAACAAGACCACCTTTAGAACAAGGTATGGTCATTATGAGTTCATAGTGGTTCCATTTGGGTTGTCAAACGCACCGACTGTTTTCATGTGCTTAATGAATGGTGTTTTCCAACAAGTTTGTCATTGTCTTTTTGGATGACATCCTTGTATATTCCAAGTTAGAGGAAGAGCATGGGCATCATTTGAGGATGGTGTTACAAGTGCTAAGAGAGCATCAATTGTATGCCAAATTGAGCAAGTGCTTGTTTCATAAAAAAAAAAATCATTATTTGGGGCATATCATATCTGAAGAAGGGATAGCCATGGACCCTGAAAAGATTGAGGCCATTAGAGAATGGACAACACCTAAGAATGTGAAAGAATTCAGATCCTTTATGGGTCTAGCTAGATACTATAGAAGGCTCATTGCAGGGTTTTTGAGAATATCTCACCCCATCACTTCCTTGCAAAGGAAGGTGAAGAAATTTCAATGGACAAAAGTATGTGAAAGAAGCTTCCAACAATTGAAGCAGTGGTTAACCAATGCTCCAATTCTGAGGATTGCAGATCCAAATGGATATTTTGTGGTTTGCACAAATGCATGCAAAGAAGGATTTGGTGGAGTCCTCAGTCAAAGTGGGTTTGTTGTATGTTATGAATCAAGGAAGTTGAAGGAGCATGGAAGGCTCTATGCCACTTACGATTTGGAGTTGGCAGCCATAGTGCACGCTTTGAAGAAGTGGAGGCACTACCTCATGGGAAAGAGGTTTGAGCCGAGGACAAACCATAATGGTTTGAAGTATTTGTTTGATCAACCAACTCTAAATTCCACACAAAGAAGGTGGTTACAGTTTCTCAGTGAATATGAATTTGACATAAAGCATATCAAGGGGAAAGAGAACAAAGTGGTTGATGCACTCAGAAGAAGAGTGCATGAGTTGCATGCTACAACCATTAGCATGTACCAATCAGATTTGAAAGACAGAATTATGGAGGCTGCAAAATCAGATTTGCAATACATGGAATCAGTAACAAAATTGCAGCTAGGTAAAATGCAGCAGAAAGTTGAGGATTATGAGTTGGGAATTGATGGAATCCTCCTATACAAAAACAAAGTTTATGTACCCAACTCTTCTTAATTGAGGAGTGCGATTTTAAAAGAAATGCACAATGTACCTTATGCAGGACAACCAGGATATCATAAAACAATTTCTGCAATCAAAAGACAAATTATATTATTGGCCATGCATGAAGAGGGAGATTGCTGATTTTATTACCAAATGTTTGGAATGTCAAAGGGTAAGGGATGAACATATACACCCAGATGGTTTACTGCAGCCATTACCCATTCCTGAGTGGAAATGGGAATTTGTAACAATGGATTTCATCATGGGATTGCCCAGAACAAGCAAGCAACATGATGCAATCATGGTGGTGGTGGACAAGCTTACTAAAGCTGCCCATTTCATTCCTATGAAGAATAATAATAAAGCAACTAATGTCGTTGATATTTATATGAGGGAAGTAGCACGCTTGCATGGCATACCCAATACAATTGTGTCTGACAGAGACCCAAATTTTACCTAAAAGTTTTGGACAGGTTTATTCAAGGGGTTCGAAACAAATCTGAACTTTAGTACAACATATCATTCTGAATCAGATGGGCAAACAGAAAGGGTGAACCAAGTGATATAGGACATGTTAAGGATGTATGTGATGGACAAACCATCTAAATGGGAAGATTATCTACACTTGGTAGAATTTGCCTACAATAATGGGTATCAAGCATCACTGAAGATGAGCCCGTTTGAAGCACTTTATGGCAGAAAGTGCAACACCCCAGTAAGCTGGGACAACCTAGCTGATAGGGAAGTGGTTGGGCTAGAGTTTCTCAAGGAAATGGAAGAGAAAATGATGAAGATTAAACAAAATTTGAAGGCTGCCCAAGACATGCAGAAAAATTATGTTGATAAGAACACAACTCAAAGAGAATTTAAAGTGGGGGATCATGTATTCCTGAGAGTGAAGGCCAACAAAAGCTCCCTGAAGTTGGGAAATTGTTCAAAGTTGGAACCTCGATATTGTGGGTCGTTTGAAATCCTAGAGAGGATTGGTCCAATATCATATAGACTTGCATTGCTTGCATGCATGTCTATACATAATGTATTTCATGTGTCATTTCTTAAGAAATATGTACCTGATGTTAATCATGTTATTGATTGGAATGTGATTCAGGTGGAGTAGGAAAACACTTTTTAGGTGCATCCGGTGCGTATACTGGACCAGAAAAGAAAGCAGCTCCGGAATTGAGCCATAGGGCTTGTAAAAGTTTAGTGGACCTGGTACGGTCCTGAGGATGCAACATGGGAGCATGAAGATGCTATGCAGGCAGAATACCCACATCTTTTTGAAGATTTTGGAAATCTTGTTGTTGTTGTGTAAGTAAGTTTCACTAAGGACAATGCAAAAATAAGGGGAGGGGATTGTAACACCCCAAGGCCGAGCCCCTGCTAAATTGTAATTATGTTTATAGGCTAGTGAGCCAAGTGTTTATAAGCTGAAGACTTATATGTTTATTAGGCTGGAGAGCCTAGATGCTTAAGGCCATGAGCCTGATGTTTATATATGTAAATGCACATATCATTAATAAAATTACATTGCTACGTGTAGACCGACCACAAAGAAAGAGTTATGGGGGACTAAGCTCCACTAGGTAGGGTAAGGGAGGGGGATACGTGTCCAGACCTAGGGGATAAGCTAGAGGGCTTACCTCTAAGGGAATAATATTTTATTATTATTTCCTAAAGCCTAAGGTGGACATGATAGGTGTTGTCGTAATTTTCTGGGAAAGGGAACGAGTGTTAAGTGGAACTCATGCAGCTTCAGGAAGACATGTGTCAAACTGGGCACATGCAGTTTATATCTGGGAAAGCTAGCTCGTTGGGGGTTCCTCCTCACCATTCTCACGACCCTTACGATTATATGTAAGTCTGTCACCCTTCCTGATTCACTGGGAATTCACGCATTGAACCAGTTCTCCATCATCATCACCTTTGTATCTAGCACACACCTTTGGAATCCTGCAATCATACTTGAGTTATCTCGTGTGTTTCCTGTGAAGCTCGACGCACCCTGTAACTGCCTTAGATGTGTTGTGTCTTAACTGTTGGTTGTTGCAGCCACACAGTTCCTTGACTGAGTGTGGCTTGTTTCCATTGTTTGTTCTTTAATGAGATTTGTTGTTTCCATCACCTTTTCAGGAATTGACTTAGAAGATAGACTCAAGAAGCAGGTTGTCAGGCTTGTGGTTTGAAGAGGCGGGTTGTTAGGCCTGTGGAATGAAGAAGAAGGTTGTTAGTCCTGCAAGCAACTCTCTCCAGGTGAGAGAGGTTGATGGGGAAGTGTTTTCCTAGAGGGAGCCCATTTGCAGCCATAGTGCTCAAATAATTCATGTTTAGCCTGTTGTTGAAGCCCTGGAAGGGAAGTGGGGAAGCCGAAGGAATGTTGAGCAGAGAAGGGGCACACTTCTTGGGGTGAGACAAGCATGTGGGGAATGAGAGGTTGTAGGTTGTTAGTGTGAGCTAGCCCTGGGAGATAGTCCTTTCTGTTGACGTGTGTGACTTTCATGTTTCCCTTGTCAAGCCTAGGAATCCCTTGCTTGGTGGAGTTTAGTCCCAGCTCGGGGGTGACCCACTACTGAGCATGATGAGTAGTGTGGTCTAAGGTTGGTAGGTTCGTGGAAGGTCTGCATGAAGTTGGTGGTCATTTATTGAAAGATAAGTACCAAATATCTGTTGATTGTGTGTTGGGTAATTGTACATGTTTTATAACTTAATGAGTAATGCCTAGATATATCATATATGTTGTTTGTGTAGGCTTACTGTTATTTCCACATTAATCTTTGTATGGTTAGAATATGTCATATGTATGCATATAGTGTCAGAATTTTTTAATGATTAATTCCGCATGAATAAGTGGCATGAACATAATGTTGTAATTATTAATTTGTGTTAGATATGCACGCATATAAATTCACGAAATGGTATCAGAGCTAAGAGAGATGTCCAGGAAGTGACATTGCCCAGCCTGTTGGTGGCTCATGATGTTACAAAATGGTATTAGAGCTAAGAGAGGCGTCCAGGAAGTGACGTTGCCTGACTTGTTGGTGGCTGGGGACGTTACATGTCCGGCACAATGTACAATGAGTGGGGCTATTCATGCAAAGAATATAACACATACCCAACAATGAAACACTATTAGACTATGTAAATAAGAATCTTTATCTTATATATGATATAGGTCATAAAATAATTTTAGTCAAGATGAATAGAGGAGTGTCATTAAGATTTATCTCATCCTTACAACTGAAGAAAAGTATAAGAAAATGATGTAAATTATATGTAGTAACAACTATGAGAAAAAAAGAGGATATAATGAGTTTAGAATAATATCTAGTGTTGTCAAAGTTTTGATATGTGTTTCCAGAGGAATTACCTAGATTACCACCTAAAAGAGAACTAGAGTTCACAATTGAATTTAAACCAGGAATGAAACCTATTGCAAAGGCTCCTTATAGTATGATGACTCTAGAGTTACAAGAGTTGCATATGTAGCTCCAAGAACTTCTAGATTTGGGATTTATACGTTCAAGTATATCACCATGGGGAGCATTGGTGATATTCATTAAGAAGAAATATGGATCATGGACACTTTGTATCGACTATCGATATGTAAACAAAGTGACGATAAAGAAACAATATTAGTTACCTAGAATTAATGATTTATTTGATTAAATGAAAGGAGATAAAGTATTTCTAAGATATATTTAAGATCGGGATACCATCAACTGAGAATAAAAGAGGAACATATTCCTAATACTTCATTTAAGACGTGGTTTGAACATTAAATTTTTAGTATTACACTTTGGATTAACCAAGGCACCAGGAGCATTTATGAGTTTAATGAATGGAGTATTTCAACAACACCTTGACAAGTTAGTGCAAGTGTTTTTGGATGACATTTTGATATACTCTTGTACATTGGAAGAGCATGAATAACATCTATGACAAGTATTACAATGTCTTAGAGAGCATAAGTTATATGGACAACTTTCTAAATGCTTTTTTTATGAGTCAATGATTCACTGCTTGGGACATATAATTTCCGGAGAAAGAATCATGGTAGACCCAACAAAGATAGAAGTAATTATGGAATGAATAGTGCCTACTGATGTACATGAAGTATGCAGTTTTATGGGTTTGGATAGATATTTATAGAATGTTTGTAGAAGGATTTTTTAAAATGACAAATCCTATTACTGAATTATAGAAAAATAATAAGAAATTTATATGGATAGAAAAGTGTGAGGAAGCATTTCAAAAGCTTAAGGAATTATTGACAATGGATCCTATTTTGAAAGTACCATATATGAATCAATATTTTCTAGTATGTATGGATGTAGTGAAGGAAGGATTGGATGAACTATTAATGTAGGAAGGTAGGGTGATTACCTACGCTTCAAGAAATCTTTGACCACATGAAGAAAATTATGTGGCGCATGTTTTGTAACTTGCAACAATAGTTCACACATTAAGAATTTGGAGGAATTATCTAATTGGAAGGAAATTTGACTTGAAGGAAGATCATTATGGTCTTCAGACATATTTATGCAGAGTAATTTGAGTTGGTCATAATTACTAAGTGAGTATGATTTCAAAATATCATACATTTTTGGAATACTAAATAGAGTGGTGGCTGTTTTGAGTCGCATGCACATGTATTCTAAATTATGCCATTAAAGATCAATTTACAAGAAAATATATTGAAGATACAATTAAAATATGAATGGTATGAATAAATAAAACTGGAGCTAGCAAATGAAGTAATGAGAGTTATGAAATATGAAACATATACCTTGGATGACAATGGATTACTATGATTTTACGGAAGGATATATGTACCACTAAATGATGAAATTCACAATTTTGATACTAAAATAATCTCATAGAGAAGTTTATATAGCTTATCCAAGAATCAAGAAAATGAATGCAGACCTAAAACCATTATTCTTTTGGAAATAAATGAAGAAGGATATAGTTAATTTTGTAACTAGATGTCTTGAGTATCAACAAATGAAGGATAAACATCAACATCCAACATGATTGTTACAACCACAAGTGATACCAGAGTCAAAATGGGAAGTGATTTTGATGGATTCCATTATTGGATTACCTATGGCATTAAGGAGACACAATTCCATATTTGTGGTAGCAGACACTTTCACCAAAAGTGCACACTTTATCCTAGTAAAGATTACTTATCAAGCACTAGAGATTTCAATAGTGTTTATCAATGAGATAATAAGATTGCATGGAATTCCAAAGATGTTAATATCAGATAGAGGGTTAGTATTTATGGGAAGATTTTGGATGAGTTTCCAAGAAGCATTGGGAACATAATTGAATTTTAGTACACCATACCACCGAGATATTGATGGGTAGAACGGAATAATAAATCAAATATTTGAAGATATGTTACATATGTATGTGATGGATAAAAAATATGTTAGGAATAAGTTTTACCTCTTGTTGAATTTGCGTATAATAATAGTTATCAAAGTTTGATAAATATGGAACCATTTGAATTCTTGTACATAAGACTATGTAGAACACCTCTTAGTTGGGAAAGGCTAGAGGACACAATCCTGGTTGGACTGTAAGTAGTACAAGAAATGGAAGAAAAAATGAAGACAATTAAAGGGAGATTAAAAGAACCACACGACATATAAAAGATTTATGTTGATGTACATATAGTTGATAAAAAATATGAAGTTGGAGATAAGGTATTCTTGCAAGTGAGACCACTAAAGAGCTAAATTAAATTTGTTAAATGAGATAAGTTGTTTCCGTGATATGTGGGACCATTTGAAATTCTTCAAAGAAAAGGATTGGTTTCTTATTTTCTTTACTACCATCATCATTAGATTGTATGCATGATGTTTTTCATGTGTATGTGTTACGTCGTTATATTTTAGATCCTTCTCATTTGATTGATTTGAGTTATTTGCATATGTCAGATGAGGGGGCTCTAATGGCCGAACCCATGAACATTTTGGACCAATGCACTCGACAACTTAGACATTGTTTGGTAGATCAAGTAAAGGTCTAGTGGGATAACTATAGTCCCAATTCCGCTACTTGGGAGGATGCAACTGAAATGCGTCAGCAATTTCCATATTATTCTAGGACTTCAAGATAAAGTTTCTTGAACAATGAGTGTATGTAGTGCCCCATTTATTCCATTCTTTTTTCCATCTGGATTGTCATGGTAGAGTAGATAGGTTCTAGTGATCATTTACATGTTTTAATTTTATGTTTTCCATCTTATGCATTTTCCATCCTATGCATTACTCTCTATAGGTCTTGGATATTCATGATAGGTTAATTCACAACCTATACATGTTTCCAAAATATAACTAAAGGTCCCTAAAACCATATTTGTCGAGAAGTTCATTATTTTGGATAATACTATCCTAGATAGATAATTATTTTGGAAAGGACTCATGTCAAGCCATGGATATGGGGTCTCTATTATTGGGGTATTTATGTTATTAGAGGCTCTCCATGATTTTAGTTAGAAATTTCCAATATATATTTTGACACAAGTGACTGCAATAGGTCCCTTATATACATCTAAGGACTTGTATTAGACATAAACACATGGCTTGGTCTATTATTTAGCTCTTCTATCTATAAACACCAATGTAAGGAAACATGGAAATCCAAAGTAACATCTCAAGTCCATGATGCAATAAAAAGGGATCGACTAATGATTCATAAGGGAATCACGTGCTCATTCTCATCAATAAAATATACATTAATACTCAAAAAAATTATTTGTATTATACTCTACCTGGCCACATTCAAAGTCTAGTAGGAAAGCCAATGGGTCTTGACCCTTTGCTATTTTAATCCTTCATCTCTCCATTTGGGCCAACTTAATCTTTCATATCTCCATCTAGGCCAACTTCCCATATTGTTCAACTCTATATTCATCTCTCCATTTGGGCCAACGTCCCATGTAGGTTTGCACTACTTTTCATCATTTCATTTGGCCAACAACCCAATCTCACATAGTCTGTACTACTCATGAAATGGTTGCATTAGATTTATGACTCTACTTAGCATGTTATGTTTATTATGTTATAGTAGGTTAGAATGAATAAGCTCTTTAGCATGAACATTTGAATTACTTGTGTGTTTCATTTTATTGATATCTATATTTTCTTTTGTTTTAGAATAAAAGGTTAAATGTTGCTTAAATGTACACATTTTTCTTTGAGATGCGATGCTACTAACATGTGCTTAAATATATTTCATTTACACATGGATTTATTTCTCTCTGAGGTAAGGGGAAAATGTACTTGTGTCTTCATCCTCTCCTTTATTTAACTTCCATTGGTTGAGAATGTTTTAGGTCTATAGGTTTTGTGGATTTTGGAGTTCTCAAACACTCTCTAGATGAGAACATGTCCTCGAGTTGGAGCCAATTGTTACACCTCAGATTCACTTCAGTGTACGCTATGATTTTTTTCTAGATGTACACCATCATTTGAGCAGATAATGTGCCTCATTGTATCATGATGAGCCAAAAGTGTGGTTGTATTTGTACTCATGTATTGTATCCGACCATGCTTAGATGTTCTATGTATTGGTGGCGGGCCTATGTAGTATCTCCAAACCCCATGTGGTTAGTCACGACCCATCCTTTTAGTCCCCATTTCAATATAGGCTTTGCTTTTATGGCTATGGTCCACTACCCCTTGATGTTTGCAACTCTTCATCTTATGATATAGGTTGGCATGCAACCATATTGCGGTGGATCCACTAGGACACGTGATCTAGGGGAGCTATTAGTCTCTCTTTCCCATTTGTATATGTTGTAAAAGTGTTGCTCTTTGTAAAGGTTGTCACACATATGCATAACACACTTATTTTATTCCCAAGCATGGATCTTTGTCTTATGTATTCATTGCACTTTGGTCATCTATTATCATAGATGATTCTGCATATGCCCACTCAATTTCATGTTTCTTGAAACAATGTCATAGTTCTCGAGGTAGTACACATATCTTGAGGCATTGGTCACATCCTCTAAGGAACATTTGGGATATTATTGCATACATGGACATCCTCTACACATGCCACGTTGGAGATTCTAGAGCGCCCTCCTTTTTCATCACTTTTGGAGATGTTCCTTGAATGATTTGAGGGCCGATTCACACGTGTGGGATTTATGAAAACCATGTGGGTGTTTTTGGTGATTATTTGACTTGGAGAGGCATCTTCCTTGCCTTATGGAGCATCTTTTCTTGATTTGAGAGCTTGGTCATACCTTGGAGGTACCTTTTGAGCATTTATTGAGCAAATTTTGAGGGGGCCTTCCACTTTTGAGGTCCTTCTCCACCTTTTCATGAGATCATTCCACTTGGACGAGCTAGATGTCGATACCTTGGTTGCTTGGGAGGACACTTCACCTTGTTTTGAGGTATCTACATCACTTTTTACTTGGAATGTTGGATTAGAGAAGCAAATCGACCACCTTCTTTGTGGGACATCCTCCTTTCATGAGGGTTTTATGTACATGTGGCATCATTTAATTATGCATTGACTTAGTCTCCTTCTTTGTGTGGATGGCAAGTTTTCTTTGTTACTCTCCTAGGCTAATTTTAGGGAGAAAGAATTAATAAATAATGAGAAGGATGTAGAAGCCTTCTCTATAAATAGAGGCTCTCCTCTTATTCCAAATTGTTGTGAATTATTGCATATCATTTGTGACTACAATTAATAGAAGATATTCCTCTTGATATTTTGGTGTCAATTCTTCGAGCTTTCTTTTTCTTGGTTATTTACTTGGTGCATTAAAGATCTGTTATGGTGATTCAAGTATTCTACTAGTTTTCAAGATCAGTCCATTTGAAGGGTTACTATACCACTTGGAGAGGAGACTTTTTAGGGTTTTTTCCTTCCTTCTTCTCTTCTTAGCTTGGGTAAGTGCTTAATCCATTTCTTTATGTTTCCTCTTGGTTCCTTGTCAAGGGTTTTAAGTATTTTGTTCAAGTTATAGTTGATCTTGTTGGTGAAGGTTTTTTTCCTTTGAGGAATCCCTTCTTGTAGGGCCTTGGTCCTCTTATCTTATCTTGATTAGGTTGGAGATTATTCTACCCCTATGGTTCTAATATCTTACCCTAATCCTTAAGATAGAAGTGACCAATTCTTAGAGGGACATACTTCTTGACCCCATAAGACCTAATTGGATTAAAAAAAGGCACTAGTCCTATATCCAATAACCAACCAAAAAACCTTAAAAATCAAATCTTTTTAATTTTTTTTGTTGTTTATATGGAAATCTAATAGTGAAAATCAAAGAAAATTGTTTATTTAAATTTCTTTCATTATCTAATGTAAATTTAACGGTTCATTTCATTTCCTACACAGATAAATCCTAGGGTTTATGCTTAATTGTTGATCTTTATCCTTAAGGAGAAAAATTGGACCTATTGGATTGAGCTTCAAGGTGTTATCTAACATTTTGTGGGATGATTTAAGATGATTCTCAAATATGGAAATTAAATTGCAGCATTAAAAATCAGATATGGTGAAACCCTAAGGCTAGGTGCTTCAAGGTGTTTTCTTTTTCATCCCTAGCCTCTATTTCATTTATAGATTTTCTAATAATCTTGTATTACGTATATAAAGGTGATATTAATCTCTAATGTGCTTAGAATTGTTTATTATTTTCTTAGAAATTGATTTCGTTAATTCCAAGTGCTAACTTGTGAAACAAAGGGATTCACCATCTATTTTTGCAAGTTTTTGCTTAGTTAATTTCTTTATATATCTTTAGAACTTGTCTCTAACAATTTTTTGGCTGTTGTTGTATAGAACATATGTTTCCCAAGTGGAAACATCCAATACATCTTGTTCTTTTGTGCTTAATATCTCTCTTGGATGGTAGTTTCATAACCTAAATCTGAAATTTTTGCATTTTTATTCATAAATCGGATTTAGAAGTGAAAGGACAATCGTTAGCATATAATCAAGTGGTAAACAAAAGCACACATTGCACCTTTGATTAATGCTAAATGTATTCACTCTTTGTGCCTTAAAGTAGCTTGAAGTGGTTCTAACCTCTAGGGAATTTTATTTGTTAAGTGATAGACTTAATACAAATATGAAGTTGTTAATGTTATTTATCTTATACATCATATTTGGCACACACATCCAGTAGCTCCTAACCTTTTTTGAAGTGGATATAATTTTGGTTCATGCAATAGTATTTTTTTTTGTAAGTAAGAGGTTTTATATATAAAGGGCCTTCAAAAAACCAAGCCAGAGGTACAAGAACCAGATAACCGTACTGTAATTATTGAGTTGCCCCAATAGAGGGGAAACCAGTTCAGCCAGCTGGATAAGTCGAGCGTTGATAATTTAATAGTATTTTAGAGCCAAAATAAGTTGACTGCAATGCAACTAAAAAAAAATCCTATTAAAAAGTAAAGAACCCCTATGGGCTAAAACACTTGGCAGATAACTTGGCCAGGTGGCAAGAATGGCCTCGTACCAAGGTTCCTCTTTGAAGAGTGTCCCTTTGTTGTCCAACTGCATGTCAGCGTCCACGTTTCTCTCATCCCTGTTGGCAACTGGCGAGGTGGCATGTAGCGCATGATGTCCTGTAGCCTTCTGCACGTCCGTGTCCTCATGCTTGGCCTGCTCCCCAACAATCTCTGCAGAACGATGCGTCTGGGTGTTTCCTTCACTGACCTCTGCATGAGGTTCCTCTGCTGGAGCCGCGCCTGCTGGGTCAGGGGGAAAAGCATCTTGGAGGGAGGAAATAATCTGAAGGAGGGTCGATATCTTTCCATCCGTGATCTACAGATGGAATTGAAGGTCCTCCATCCCCTGACGGAGTTCGAAGACTAGACTGTAGAGAATAGTAAAACTTTATTTCATCTACGAGTCAAAGATGGAGTTAGAGGATGGGCTCACGTTGTTTTGGGCCCTTCGAATAGAAGGTGGCTCCCCCACAGGCGGCCTTGAGGAGCCAACTACTGGTGCGTGGGGAGGCTCGAAAGTTCTAGAAATCGGAGGGGCGGGAAGGTATCGTGAAGAAGACCCCGACGAACTGTCAATGATGGCTAAGCAATCAAACCGAGAGATAGGCGAGGTGGAGGAGGCGAGAGGTGTTGGCTCAGGCTGGAGAGGCAATGAAGAGATCGTGGAGGGTGAACCAGGGGGCGAGACAGAGGCCCGGGGACGACGAGGATGCCATGAAGAGCCTCTTCGCGTCCGTCCCCTTTGACGCGGCATGAGATTCATCGACTGAATGCAGAAAAAGACTAGGTGCACCGGGCAGAAGTAGAGAGTCTGGAGATGGGCAGGGGTTGTGATCACCATGAAGGTCCAGTTTGAACCAGGTCAGGGCCTGATCCGCCGGATCTTTTAATGACTTATGGTTGAGTTTTAATTTTGCATGCATTAATTAACCATTTGAAAAACTTAGTGAAAAAATGGGGAAAGAAGAGGAATTATGACAACCATATACATATGTGCATATCTAAAATGTAATAAAATACAGCAAACCATAATACACAGATTGATAACGGAGTTCGGCACAACTTTGCCTACGTCTCCGGGCCTTTTTCTCTGTGAGGGAGGCTTCTTTATTTATGTTCGAAAGCTCAAAAATACATCACTGCAATGCCAAATGTCTACATGACTGATCTGGTCATGTTCGTCCAGATCTCTAGAACCATGCAAAGAAAACGGCACGCAAAACGGACGGCCAGAGCTCCCAAAAATGGTCCGACAACATCTCCTCCTCAACAACTTCTCTGCCTCAAACTGGCTTTGGCTTGGCTTCTCCTTAGCATCATTCTGCTCTAAATTCCCTCAAAGTTGTCTCCATGGCCTCAAACAAGCCTGGGTTATATAGTAGGGAAGGTAGTTGTTCATCTCCAACTTCCTCCCAAAAATTAGGCTCCAAAAATGCCCAGTAACTCCCAAAAATGGAGTAAATACATTAAAAATGGGCCTAATTACATTTAAAACTCAAAAAGTGGTTATAAAACCCACTTTAAACTATAATATAGTTATAGTACGGGATTAATCCCCCTTTTTTGGGCGCGCGCTCCTTTAAATGGTCATATGGGCTCATATGGCCTAGCGCTAGCCCAAAGGGCTAAGCGCTGGCCTTAACCTCCATTCAGCGCTCTAGCATCCGGTCACATTGGTGCAACCATATAACCGTTGGTTATAACCGTAACACAACTGTTTAACCACTTCCGCTCCCAGTTGGTCACATGACACAAAGGTATAAAACCGTGGCTTTAACACAACATACCCCGCGCTCCATTTGAACCATATTCCGAGCCATATGGTCATATGGGTATTACAATACAACTTCGGTTCAGGGCTAAGCCCTGGCCCGACCCCCCTCGCCGTTTAAAACAACACACAAATTCAAATATAATGAAAACCATTATGTAGTAAGAACTACAATGGTGGCACGTTGGCAACGGGGACTTTGTTAAATCGCTTGGCCGGTGGGGGAGGTCCGGGGGTTGAACCCCACGGACTCCAACAATTTTACATAAAACCCATTAACCAAACAATGAGTGACATGTGGCGCCTTCGGGTTGGGCCATGTGTCCTCATACTATTGGCCACCAAAGGACACATGTCAGCTCCGGATTCGACAACTATCAACCAACCAACATATGTCGTGTGTCCATCGCTGATTTGCCCATGTCATTTGCCACTTGTCAACCGTGCCATGTGTCAGTCACCTATTGGTCCACATCAATTAACCGTGTCAGCTTCTATACGGTCCAGTCAACCTTGCCACATCATCGCCGTACTGTCTCGATCATCCTGCCACATCAGCTGCTGACGTCACCCATGCCACGTGTCACCCTTTCAGTGGTGACACGTGTCACCTCGGGATTGGTCCAGCTGTGCGCCAAAAAGTCCAAATCTGCCTGCCACGTGTTACTCCCTGGAGCCGCCACATGTCACCTATACAGACCTAACACATGTCGTCTGTATGGACCTGCCATGTCAGCATTCGTATAGACTGTACAGACTGCACAGTCAGCAAATTTTTTTTGCCTGTTTTCCTTATCAAACATAATGCGATATCTTCTCCATACGGACTCCATTTGACAAAGTAAATATACCACCGGAATCAAGAAGATGAGACGGACACAATGGTGTTGGTTTCATCGGATTCTAAGCACTTTCATTTTTGAGCATTTTTCAAGCCCTGTCAGGCTTCTGAATTCGATTTCGGATCACACCTCCCCACAATAAGACCTTTTGGTCTCCAAAAGGTTATTGTCCAGTCAACAAGCTCGGGATAGGCCACCCGACTTGCTCTTTGTCTCTGAACTAAAATGATTACATTAATGGAAGCAAAATACAATGAAGTTGAGACATCCACTTCTGGCAGAACCAAGTGACTGGTTTCTTTCCTTCATGATGTTCCTCTTGCTTCGCTAGTAATCCTTCCTCCTTCATGGGTACGTGCAAAATCCTTTTGTCCTTCCTTGGACGAAGCTCCGGATTAAGCTTCCAACAAC